>PVIA01014487.1:0-26906 GCA_004024845.1 Tonatia bakeri
CTAACTAATCATATCTGCAAGACTCTATTGCCAAAGTCACACTCTGAGGTGTGGGGTGTATGTGAATTCTGGGATGGCATTATTCAATCTATTGCACATCTGTAAAGACCTCATTTGTGCAGGTGCCAGGAATTAGGACTTGGATAGATCTTTTGTGGGACACAGCTTTTGGGGAGAGGCACAATTCAACCCACTACAAAGTCAAGGTGAGTAGTCTTGTCCTAGGCTAAAATCTTCCCTGACAAAAGTCAATTTTTACCTTACCTGAGCCTGTCTGTTGTCCTTTTGCATCTATAATGACATGCCTTTGAAATGTCAAATTTCCTTTTTCCGGACCCCTCAGGGCATAGGCGCACACCTGGAGGGAGACCACAAATCCCCTCATTGTTACTGTTAGCATGTTCATTGTTGACTGTTAACTATCCTGTGCTCATCTACGGAAAAGAAATATGTGTCTATCATTTTACTCTTTATCCAATCCCAGAGGTTTCTCTGCTTTGCTTCCTCCCGCCTCCCTGACCTAGCACCAGTGGAGTTCATGTAACCCCCATCTACCTCCTCTTTTGATTGTAATGTCTAAAATAAGGTGCAAAACTGCCATTTTCCAGAGCATTTGCTCAATCTGTTGAAGTTTTGCTTCCCAGCAATTGTCATCAGTTTGGTTCAAATAAACTCATAAAAATTCTCACAGGTGTGGATGTTTCTTACATTGACAGAGCTCACCGGCGAGAAGGATTATGGCCCATTTATGGTGTGTGTTTCTGCGCAGCCAGGGAACAGGCTGGGACTAGAGGGAGGAGCCAGCTCTGGGAACAGCTCTGGATGTCAAGATGAAATGTGTTCTCAAAGGCAAGGAAAACTACGGAAAGAAACACGACAATGCAACATTTCCATGGGAAACCGTCTTCCAACAAGCACTGTCTCAGTCTTTCAGATACTGCAGCTAAAGGAGCAATGTCGTGATGACACATTAAAATCTCTCTTTTTTTTAAAGTTGAGCTTCATTAATATTTGTCAAAGAAAAGTGCACCAAAAAGTGAATCAGACAAGGGAGACTTTATTCAAGAGGCTGGGAGAAGATGTACACCTCAAGAGGCAGGGAATGCGCAGGGGCCTAGAGTCAGGAAGCAACCTCTCTAAAGCTCAGTCAAGCTTCGGAGAGCTTGAAGGGTGTCTTGGTTGTATGGAACCAGGGACTTCTTTTCAATCACACAAAAACACCAGTGAGTCATGGCAAGCAAAGTTCCAGAAAAAGCCTGGCCTTTGTCAACAGGCAAATCTAAGTCCGGATCTCCATGCTTCGACTGCTTGGCCTCCCGGGCCCTGTTTCCTCATCTATACAGCAGATGAGACACTTTGTAGACATTTTGTAGGGTTGGTTTGAGGATTCAGAAATCATGCAAACAAACTGTTTAATCAAGAATAATAAGTTCCATAATCTTTCTATTGCAATTCAGCTGAGTGTCAGGTTGACGGAGATTTTAAATCTGTATTGGCTGTGGGGCATCACACTTGTCAAATGAAAGACCTGCTTATCTTCCCATTCTGGGATATTCTGGATACAAGGCTTTCAAAAGCACAATGCAAAGTGCAAGACAAAGGCACAGAGAAAGCACTTCCTCATTTGGGATAATGTCTTCTGTTTTTCAGAGTCAGTTGATGGGTCACACTGGCTATGCCATAGGCAGCAGGCTGTCCACAGGGCACAAGGAAGGTAGATGGCAGAGACATTCCTGTACTCGAATGCAAAGATCATGGGAATGGCAAGAGTGAAAGGATTTAATGAAAACGAGATGGCTCATTGATTTCTCACTCCTGTATCTGTGTTGTTCTGATACCCATCGAAATCAGCCATGGCAGCACATCCATTTGGAATAATGTATTCCAATTATATCACAAGTTTCAGTGCATTTTTTTCCTGAGAAGATTTGTGAAGCATAAGCAAGAAAAAGAGCAATTAGGGATTCTGAAAACAGTCCACATGCTGCCCTCGATGGCACCTCTGGTCCCGAGGGCCGCGTTTTCCGCTTCAGTCTTTAAACGCAAGTCCTTTTTTCCCCTATGCCTTTAGCTCTTCTCATTTTAATGGACTATTTCACCACATGTTAAAATATACACCTCCCGAAGACACAACTGTCTGCTCCACTTCGAATATTTCCATGGGGTTTCATTACAGGCTTGGTTCACAAGAAGTCTTGCACCTGGTTCGGAGGGCCTGCCCTGCCAGCTTCGGTTTCCTCCAGGACATTTTAGTAGGCTCGCTTGAGTCAACTCTGAATTCTTCTTTGTAAATCCAAAGCGCTCTGTTATTCCTCATACTTAAAAAACTGTTCTTTCTGAAGCATCCTGGCTCTACTCCAGCCTCACCACTCTTACTCTTGCAGAATCTTGTTTCCTTGAGTTATATAATGCCTAGTTAATCTATTCAATAACTATATATCGAGCCCCTCTAATGTGCTGGCAATACTATGATGACTGAGAAAACACCCCCAACCTGAATCACATCCTAACTCTAGTGGCGGAGGCTATACGAAAACAAAGAGATGTAAGGCCCTGCTGGGGATGCAGTCAGAGCCATGAAGTGCTCCAGGGGCAGTGCTTACCGTGTAGGGGAGAAGTCAGAAGTTTCATAAACTGGTGCTATTGGAGCACACGAAGGGAGGGGGCCATTAAAGGACATTTGTAATCAACTTTTTAGTAAATGAGCCAATCTGTTTTAAAATTGTAAATACAGGTATAGCATATGCACACATTAATACATATTATTATTTCATATTTTGATATCTTAGATTTGCTTAAGCTTAGATATCAATCTTCCCCAAAGGACATTCTCTTAAAGAATAATCCCAGCAGCTATTCAAAGGGAAATGAGTTCCATCATCAGGTACGCTTCAGGAGTAAAGCACAGTCTGTTGTGGACATGGGCTGGACAGGGCACAGCAACGTATTAAAGGCTCTTAGTTCAGATGTGTTTAAATTTGATAACTCAGCATTTTCTAACTTGGCCACTGATCTTTTTTTCCCTTTTTGTAACAGCTATTAACATCCAAAGAACTAGTGTTTTAAGAAATACACTTTGAAAGATGTCTGTTACATAACTATTCAACCTGAAAGTCCACGGACAATGTCAGACCATTTCAGACCACCAAACACAGTGAGTGGGAGGGCCTTCATGAGGCACCTCGCAACATCCACTGACACCTCAAAGTTACTTTTGTATCATTATAAAAGCAAACATTTTAGAAAATATAAGAGGGAAAAACAAACCACCACCTGCCTTATCACCCAGAAATAGCAGTTATTGATATTGTATACTTCTTTTCAGTTATTTTGCTGTTCACATTTTACAACCAAGATATAATAAAGTATTTACAAGCTTATAGATACTGACTTTCATGTCTATTTTGCACATTATAAAAATAACCTATGTTGCTTGTAGAGCTGCAGAGTTTAGAAGATATAACAAAAATCACGCCAAAGCCCCTCATCTACATTTAAGTCATAAGTAATACATCTTTTAAAATCTTTTAAGGTAAAAATATATGCAATTAACTGAAATATAAACAGATTTGGCTATAAATACAGTTGAGGGAGGAACGAGGGCATAATCAGGATGTCCCTAAACTGTCTTGGTACATATACTAGGAAGAACTGACTAATGGGTGAGCAGGGTGCATATTGGAAGTACCTTTTGTTTCTTTATGGAGTGAGCGGCCTCCAAGCTCCCCTTCTGGTTGAGATTCCTGAGGTGGTCTAAGAAGCTACAGCTAGAAAATTGGAATCTGAAGTGTTAGTTTCCCTGGTTTAGAAATGATCAATTTAGCAGCTAGTCCCTGTTTGGATTTGGGTTTTCTCTCCTAGGTCTGGTCATCTACACTCATCTGCATTGGCTATTGTTCCGCCTGGTAACTTCGCTGTATTGCTTTTCTGAAATTAACGCCACTGTACCACGAACAATTCCTGGGCAGCACTTCGTTTGCTGCTGTAGCTAGATGTCTCTCTCTGGCCACATTTCACGTTCCTGCCTGATGTGTTTTGGTTTCCAATTTGCCCAGTGGGTTGGCAGGCGTCGTTTACAGGGCCCCTGGCTAGCCACAGTTGAAGGCTACCTAGAGCCTCCGCTTGCCAGCATGGTGCCTTCCTGTGCTTCTGTGTTCCCCGGCATCTTCCTCCATTTCCAAATCTCCCGTTTGTGTAAACAGAGCCAAAGTTAACTGAGTTCAACCCCAGTCCCTTTGGAGAGCGGGTAACAATATGGAAAAGAACAATGTTCAGAAAGAAATGGAGCCAGAGGGATTTGGACTCAGCAGAGTGATTCTCATGACCAAGCATTCAGGTCATCTTGATACGGATTTTAACTTTTGGGGAACGCAAAGGGGTCACGCAGAGAACATGTCCAGTGAGAAGTCTGCTATTACAGGAGAGGGTTACTGGGCCATCCAAATGGGGAAACCACAGTGAGGCTACGTGACCTGTGGGAACCAGCAATAAGAACATGATTTCTGGCCCTGGCGGGGCGGCTCAGCTGGTCGGAGCACTGTCCCCGTGCACCAAAAAGTTGCAGGCTCCATCCCCAGTCATGAGGGAGGCAACCAATCAATGTTTCTCTCTCTCTCCCCCTGCTTCCACTCTCTTTAAAATAAATAAAACATACCCTCGGGTGAGGATTAAAAAAAACATGATTTCTGAATGGTACGCATTTAGTTGTCCTGCTGACGGGAAAATGGTCCATCCCTTCTCCCTTCTAAATAAAATATTGGAGCTTCTCTGTTGTGGGGCTGAACACACACAGGGTCTCATAGATCCAGCTGCACTTTTCTGCAGATTATTTCCACTTTTTAAAACAGTTCTACAGGGTTGATATTATTCCAGTTTCAGAAATAAAAATAAAAGGAAAGGGAATCTTAGAATAATCAATACAGGACCGTTTGCAGCTTTGGCAACCGGTGGACCTGGGCTCGGGATGGAGTCCCTCCGTCTCTAACTCCACGTTCTTACTGCTGTGGCAGTAGTTTTGGTTCATTGGCTTCTGGAGAACTGCATGAAGGTTTTGAATCTTGAGCAGAGAAAAATGCCTAGGGACCAACCTTTTTTAGAGGAGTTATGGCCTCTATGGGTAAGAAGCCCTTCATTTCGCATCTGTTCTTTCTGCTAAAAGAAAGCAGAACAAAGTGTAAAAGAATCTACACTGTGATATTTTGGGAACATGAGCTTCTTTCCTAAGAAAAGTAACTCCCAGTTAAAAATGAGATGGGGAGGAAATGATACAAGTTGTAGTCAGTTGTACGCCCCCAAACTTCCCCGGAATTACTAACGTAGGAGCCTTTGTTACCGATGGCACAGTGTCACATTCTTGTAGACTGGATGCTGAAAACAAAGAAAAAAAGTTCAACGTTACTGTCCTAGTAATAACATATTTGGCTAAATCAAAATTATCTGTGAACATAGTCTCTTTAATGAACATTACACGTGGATGCAATTTTTTCGTTACCATCTGCCTGAGACAGTGAGGTGAAAATAGGTTTTATACAATTGTTTTTATCCTTTACATCTTTTATGATATGTTTACATCTATTATGCCTTTTCTTTTCTACTTAAAAGGTCATGAAATGTATTTGTTGTCAGTCTTGTCACATTCTCCATGGAAAATGGAAAGAAGTTTCCTCTCCCATGAGTCATGCTTCCTGTTCTCCCTCTGTCCTTGTGGAGTTGTTAGGGCGAGAGCTTGTTATGGTAACTGAGGACCAGCAGGAAATGCGACTGCTCAGCTCTCTCCTGAAGGGGATGTTCATCACCCAGAGGCACTCGAGAGAGACAGGTGATTTCTGGGGAAGTTGGTGTGTGGCTGCAAAGTTTATTCTGCAGTAACTGGAGAGAACCCTTCCCCACCTTGAGCATAAGTTATTCATGAGCTTGGGGATCAAAGGCATGTGATGGGCTTCAGAAATATAAAATGCCTAATCTTGTCTCAGTGTCAAGGAGAAACACTTTTATCTTCATGAAAGAGTGAAGAGAAAGAGAATGCTTTTCAAAAAAAAGCCCCAAAACAGAACAAAAAAAAAAAGAAAAACACCAGCTTTTGTATTTTCAGCGACACACATAGTACAAAATTAGTTTTCTTCCTTTTTCTTCCCCATCCTCCATCTTCTTCTCCAAACATCTTAAAATGTTAATATTGTGGAGTTAGATTTAAAGAAAAAAGTGTCAATTAAGTGGGAGACAAATATGTTGAAAACTTACATAGTGATATTTCGTGATATTTATTTACCCATTCTAACAAAGTGTTTGCCTACCATTTCATTTTGTTTTCTCAGTCACTGGCATCATCATTTTATAGAATTACATTCTGATAAGTAAAAGTAACAAGCACGGATATTTACCGGGGCTTAGTCTGTGCCAGGCACTGGGCTCTATGCACATTATTTCATTTGCTGCTTCAGACAATACCAGGAGGTAAGATCTGATCCCCATCCTCCATTTTACAGATGGAGAAACTGAGGCCCAGAGAGAGAGGGTAGAAAATGTCAGACCAGTGCAGGCAACCAAGCACAGCAGGATACACGCCTTCATGGGTAACCTGTTTAGGTTACAGGAGTTACTCTTGCTTGAGAGACAGAATTGATTACTAGATCTGGTCGACTCCAGAGCCTGTGTTCTGAATCCTTTCCACTCGAAGTGGGTCGGGAACCAGATGAGTTTGCATGGATGAGAAGCTTGTTAGAAATGTAGAATCTCAGACCTCATTCCCAGGGGTGTACTAGTGAATGTTTGATGATCAGTTTTGGGGGCGCATGTGTGGGAGGAGGGTCTTTGCAGTGTTGTTCACTGATTCCTGTGTGGTCCCCACCACAGCCAGTGCCAAAGTGAAGTCACTGACCACACAGGAAGAGATGTGAGCATCCCCTCTGTCCAGGTGATAGGAGCCAGTTCCCCACCCCACTGCACCTCAGACCTATTGAGTCAGAATCCACTTCTCCAGGCAGTTCATATGTTTGAGAAACACCAGCCTAAGCCACTGCTTTCTGTTGCCTCATTCTGTGGATCCCAATGAGACATTTTGTTCTAGCCTGGTGTTCTGCTGTCCCTTCAAATCCCATCGTGCTGCCACTTACTGGAAGGAGTGTGGTTGGCAAGGCTGGCAAAGGCAGAGTATTCAGTCTGGTTTCCAGTCTCTGGACTGCCTGAGTGGGGCTCAGTGTAAAGAAAGAAGCAAGCATTGAGGAAAACAGCTGGCTGCGACTCAGCAGAGACTTAGCCAGGTGTGCTGGGGGAGTCTCAGGAGAGCTGAAAAGCAGCTCCTCGCCCCATCACGCAAGGCTTTTCCTGACAGAGCAGGGCCTGTGCACTGCAGATCAGCAGGGATCAGAAATCTGGGGTCTTTTGCTTTCCTCTGCTGTTGTATTAGCCATTCTGTCATGCCCGAGTGCGCTTATCCCTCATGCACAATGGAGAGAAAACAGAGGTGGGCATGCTTATACTTTGCAATGCTGCATGTGCCTTTTATCTGGAACCCAAACAAACTGAAAGCAAGTACATTTTTTTCTTGTTTTGCATATTGAAGAAAGTATTTTATAGGATATAAATTGAGAATAGCATGTCTTTTGCCCAATCTCCTACATTCCCTCTACCTGCAGACTGTAATATGAAAGGTAATGAATGAAAGGGACTGCCTGAGAAGAGAGGGAATTAGACATGACCTTACCAAAAACTATCTCCTGAGAGATGGGGAATGTAGGGAATTGTCACACTGTCATGGAGCTGGTCAGTGACAGAGCCAAGGACTATTCTGGCTGTTTCTTCTTAGACCCCCTGGTAGTTTGCTGAACCTACTCTTAACAGTGCACGTGTCTGACCTGCGCAGCCTGATCTGTAATGAGAGAAGAATTCCTTCTTCTCTCATCCATTCTGATGATGTCGGTGACTGTCTAACCCGTTGAACCAATTCTCTAGCCCAAATCTCGTTAGCCTATCAGACTTCTTCATCTGAATGCTTCATTTCATCAATGCCTCTAATTCAACTCATCTTATTTTCTTAAGTTGGCTTCTGCTGTGTTTCCATAGCACTCACATTTCCCCATCAGAGTACTTAAAATACTCTATTTGTCAGGTTGCTTGTGTTTCTAAACCCACGATAGCAGTGACTATGTTGGTTCAGTGGTTTCTGTCTAGTACCTAGTCCAGTACTTTTCACACAGAATAATCACAAAGTGCTCAGGATAGCACTGGTAAGTGACTCTGACTTGCTCGGAAGTCAAGGCATTCATGCCACTGCTTGGTTAGCGCGTGCCCAGTGTGCGGCACAGGAGTGAGGGTCCGGAAGCTAAGGAAGAGAAGGAGAAAACCACATGTTATCTAGCAGGCTACCCAAGCAATAGTTTAAACTAGTCTCAGGGAGAGAAAAGGGGACCACATATTCACTAGCTTTCTTTTTTTAATGGTCACAGATTGGCTCCACGGAGTATTAACACCTCTTCTCCACCACGTTATTCACAGGGGGTTGTCAAGTGGGGTTCCATGGCTTCCCGCACCCCCGAGTGAACTGGGGTGCCCTGGACAGGAGGCAGGAGGTGTATAGACCGTATATGAGGTGAAGCTCAAAGTGGGGCTCAGGGCTCATGCTGGGCCTGCCCCCTCTTTGGACGCTTACCTACTTCCAAAGAACTCACATAACTTTACCAAAACACCTCTGAAATACACTTTGATCTTTTCCTCCACTGCTTTTTCTTACATTTTATTATCTCTCTGTCCCTTACCTATGTTTATGCTGTGATCTGCTATTTAGTCTTCCTGCCTCCGGTCTTGCCCCGCTGCAAATCACTTCTTCGATTCTAATCCTTCAGTGATCTCCATTCCTATCAAGATAAAATGTAATGCCATTGACATGACTTACAAGAATTTTTATGATTTGCTCCATTGCATTTGACCCACCAAATCTATCCCCATATCCCTCTTCCTCCACACCTGGGTAATGAAACCTTGGCCAGGTGAATGGCTTACGGTTTGCTGCTGTGGCTGTTCCCTCACTCCCGTAGGGTTGGTGGTGTCGCTTCCCTTCCTTGGGACACTGGGCCAACCAGCTTCTCTCCATCTTTCCAAACCCAGGGCTCAGACCCTCTAGAAACTCTTCTGTGTGTGACACCTCTGCTTTAGATCTGTGGTTCCTGAACTACAGTGACTCAGAACCACCTGGGTGGGTATAGAAACACAGATGGATGACACCCCCACCCCCCACCAAAGTCTCTAATTCAGTGTAGGTCTGGGTGCTCGAGAACGTGCATTTTCAACAAGTTCCCAGATGATGCTGATGCTGCTAGTTCCTGACCACACTTGGAGGACCGCAGCTCTGGGGAAACACCGGCAGCTTTCTCTTGCATACCGGGAACAGCTTACAGGGCAGAGTACTGGTTCCTTCCCTCGGTCGGCATGTGTGCATTGAAGGCTGCGGCAATGCCCCACTCATTTCTACAACACGGCACTTGGCTCTGTGCCCGACACATAGATATTGATGGAGGGAAAGAGAAGAAAGGAGGAAAGACATATTGAACAAAGACTGGAAGGAAGGAATTTAGACGCAGAGGTCTTCAGAGTGTATCCCCAGACCAAAGTTCTCTATTTTCAGCAAAAAATATTGAACTTTAAAGCTAATACATTTTAATATAGCAGAGCCAGTGCAGTGGAGTGGCGACATACAGCTTGATTTTTAATTTCTAGTTTTACTCTGTGATGTTAGTCCTGTTACTTAATCCATCTTTAAAATTCACTTTTTAGACTCATAAAATGGGTGGAATAAAAATGCTACCTAATGGGGTTGTTCTAATGTTAAAGTGAGGTAATGCAAAGTGGTTCTTCTTCATACTCCTTAGCATATTGTAAGTACTCAATGAATCTCAACTACCATTTTATTATCTGTCCCTTTAAACGATATAGTTACCAGACAATATGATTTTGGCAATTTAATAGACATGAGCACCAAGAAACAAATGTATGTTAAATTGCTTTTATCTTAGGAATTTATGTGTTAGGCAAAATTATGTTTTCTTTAATCTCTACATAGACTCATTTTTAATTCAGGTGATTGTTATCATGGTGGAATAATGGATTCAAGAAGAAACTGATTTTGGTTTGGTGAGATAACTTGTACATTATTTTCTACTTGAGATACATTTAAAAAAATATTCACATCTCAATGGGGGGAAAAACTTCAAAAGGACCAATCTGCTTCAAGAATATTTCCATTAAAATAACTGAAGACTAGAGAGACAGTTTTATCTAAAGATTTCAAAAGACTTTATAGTCATTAACTAAATATCCCTCTGAAATATTGTTAACATGTACTATGCCACTTTATCGTTAGAAAACTCCTGTTGAATGAAACAGGAGCAGGATTTCAGAAGCAGGCACCTGGTGCTCCCATTAGCGGCTGTGGCCAGAAGGTGAAATATAATGAAAAGAGGGTGAACCTGACAAGAATTCCTAGACGGCAATGCTGAACAGTCATCGGTAGATTTCCACAATGATGTTCTTTCTCTCTAAAAGTGAAAGTGCAGAGGAAATAGTTTTTAATCATTTGATTAGTGTTCTTCCTTTTCTTCCTGTTCTTTATTCGCTCATTTGTTCAATAGATATTTAGACTCTGATACGTTCCCGTCTGGGCTAATCATTTCTCTTGCATCATCTCATTGAATTTTCATACCTATGTACAAAGCAGATACTATAAGCATCCCCGCCAACAGAATGGAGGTTGGTAGGAGTTAGAGAATGTGCCTGAGTCCCCGAGCAACTGGGTTTCTGCAAGTCTCGAACTTCAGACTCCAGGTTCCAACACAGGGCTGCTCCGTGGAGTCCCTCCCACTGTCGGCCGTCAGCGGTTCCTTTCCACAGTCTGCATGTGCCCAAGCTGCCTGGCAGCCAAGGGGGCTCTGAAAATGGCCCTCTGAGTGTATGCATGGAAACTAGTGCGTGTGCCAGTTATAAACATTTACCTCTTTTATTTATTAACTTCATTACCCATGGATTTAAAATAGTGTATTCTGAAAATGATATTGTAATTAGGGATATACCTTTCTCACAATCTCATCTTTTATTTTAAAATTTAAATTATATTTTATTGTTTTTGCTATTACAGTTTTTCCCTTTTGCCCTCTTCCACTCAGACCCCCTGCTCTCTCAGGCAATCCCCACACACTGTCCGGTCCATGGGTTAGCGTATATATTCTTCGGGTACTATATTCTCTATGCTGTACTCTCCATCCCGTGTACTATATTCTCTATGCTGTACTCTCCATCCCGTGGCTATTCAGTAACAACCAATTTGCACTTCTTAATCCCTTTACCTTTTTCAGTCCATATCCTGATCCCTTCCCATTGGGCAACTATCAAAATATCTTCTGTATCTATGATTCAGTTTCTGTTCTGTTTGCTTATTTTGTTTTTTAGTTTGCAGTCTCATTTTTTTAAACACATTTTTGGAATCCTCACCCGAGAATATGATTTATTGATTTGAGAGAGAGAGAGAGAGTGAGTGGGAGAATGGTGTGAGAGAGAAACATCAATTAGTTCCCTCCTATATGAGCCCCGACCCGGGATTGAACCCCCCACCTAGGCATGTGCCCTGACTGGGGATCAAACCCACAACCTTTTTGCGTGTGGGACGATGCTCCAGCCAACCTGGCAGCCAGGCCAGTTTCATTTTTCTTGGAATTATCTGATCTAAACTCTGGACGTGCATCTTTTTGACCTCATTAGAACCAAGTTTCAAGTTTTCAGATAGTTTTCTAGAGCAAACTATTTTTACGTCTGTCTATAGTGTTTGGTGTTTGTGACACAGTGCATTTGGCACGTGTCTGATGCCATCAGGGAAATGCCCCCCGAAGCCACAAGTACTTAATCGCTGGGCTTTGATCACTGTTTTTCTTTTTCATCTCTAAGATGAGTATTATATATAATAATTATATATGATATAATGATATATGATATGTAGATTCTATAATACTACAGGATATATTTATTGTGTTGTTATATAATAATCTATATATAGTATATAATGTATATATTATGATGCAATGTTTGTATATACATAGCAATATATATATGCAGGATGGGGCAGATATTTTTGCCATTGTGAGCATGCTAAACACAGTTTATTCTTGTTACTATTTATTAATTAGTGTATTATTTTCTATACAAACAACTGTAAACCTACTTTTTGCCCCACCCTGTATACATAACTTACTGAATGGATCCTTAAAATATTATGCAAGTCTTCTCTTACAATGACATTCAATTATAAAATCATACCTACCCAAGAATAATTACTGAAAATTCATGTTAAAAATTTTTCCTTTATTAATAATTGATCCTGTCAAGTAACCTTTATGTACACTCAAAGCTAATAATGATTGATTCTCAGGCTAAAATGACTTATTCAAGCAGTATTATTTTTTTTTCAAAATAAAGTATTAAAGAGAACACCGTGTAATATGAAAGACTTGTTAGGGTGCTAACAAAAGCCACCATTTTCTTTTCTGAGAGATACATTTTTTTGAGTGGTGGACTAAAAATCTTATTGCCATATATTTAGGCATATTCAGTAGCCTTGTTATTCAAAGGTGAAATTTTATAAAGATTTTAAAAAGTAACTCAGAAGGGTCACCCTATTTTTATTCCTTTTATCTTTCTGTCTCCTGTGCTGTCTGGATATGCTGAGAGACAGAAAGAGGCAGAGAGAGATTGAGGCTGATTCTTCCAACCATCTAATACAAGTACTTCCTGTAGCCCGGTGAAGCCAACTTAGATTACATGCTGACCTATGATTGAGCTTGGGCTGCGAACCAAAGATTACATGATGACCTTTGAATCCATCTGTGGCTGTGGACATGGCACGTGTAAACTGACTTGTTCCTACTGGATTCACTTCTGGAGCTTGAGGTGGGTAAACAGCATGGCTGTGCCACAGTGAGGGAGGGGTGAAACAGACATCTGGGCATCACTGTATGTTATAATGTACAACACTGACTTTCAAGGGGTGAGTCTTTACTAAACCCACAGCACTCGCACGCACACTCTCTTGTTTGATTTCCAGAACAACTCTCAAGTTACATGGTGCAAGCAGGACTGATTCCATTTGAAGGGGAAGAATGGTGGGCTCAGTGTGGTTAAGTGACCCTGAACTCAGATCTACTCTGCGTTCTACTTTGACTCGAGGTTTAAAGCTTTCTGGACACTTGATCATTTTGTCAAAATAACTAGTTAAAAAGTGAACAATTCTGTCAAACTACATATTTATCATCCTGTTATTCAAAGTGACTTGCTGTACTGAATTTCTAAATTGTTGCTGTCCCATTGTTCCAATACAGTAGTGACAGCAGACGGTGCGGGTTGGGGATGGGGGGAAGTTATGAGTCCCACCTGCCTTGGTTAGCATCTTTGTTTTCTAGAATTACTGTCTTCTAACGGCCTCTCAATTCAACAGTCACAGACTGATAGTCTACTTTCTATTTTTGTTTTACAAAGTTTGCTTTTCTACTATTGTAGTAGAGATTTGTGATGTGATTTTTATATTTCCCAGATGCACTGATATAGGAGAAAGCCTAGATGTCAACGTGCCAGGAGGGCTAGACTTTTTCTAGAAATGTTGTAATGTTCACGAGAAGGGTGCTATGTGACAATTTTCTAAGAGGCTTGAAAGAGTAGAAGATTCTTATATAAAGGCTTAAAGAGAAAAATCTAGAAATTGGGAGCAGAATCCACATTGGCAGGCCTGTTCACCTGAATGCCCGCATGTGGGAGGCCGCTCTGCGTGGCGTGGGCCCAGCTCCCACGGGGAGATGCACAGGACCCACGCCCACGGATAGGTTCCCCTGTGGGGAATCAGGCCTGCAATGTACTTAGGCCACTTTGAGTCTTGTTTTTTGCTAAAACTCCTTCACCCTGAATTGAGGACATTTACTGCAAATTAGCTTCCTAAAAACCATGCTAAACCTTCCAAGGATGAGTGTAACTGGTTCAACTACTTTTGCCTTTTCATTTGCAAATATCCCTCTTCTGTGATGTGATTACCAGCATCCTCTCCTTTGTTTTCTGTATAAGGTAACCACCTATAGAGAACCTGTGCATAGTTAATGAAGATCTTCTTGAAATGTGCTCAGGAAGACAATAAAAGCTCATTGGAGTAAGGGCTGAGGCTTTTTGTTCCCCTTGAGAGAAAAGCCATGCTGTCCCTTTTCCTCCACCAGATTTGGTAATCCATGTGAATTTGTCTCATATTTCGTGTATAATGACACGGACCCCACGAGCCAGGGTCCGCAACACCCTCCTACTACTTAATATTGATATTGGTGATTATGATAGAAAATGGCTGGACTATGGGAATTATGAAAAATACCACAATTAGGAACTATCAGATTGGGTAATAATTAATTCCTAAAACTGGTCTGCATGTATTCCATTGTATATTTTCACATGGCACAATATCAGAAATGTTTCCTGAAATTCCTGTGGCTACACATATTCTTTCCTCTGTGGCATCTCTGTATCCTAAGGAGGTTACCACTTTGTGTGCAGAGGGCATTGAGAAGGAGATCCTAGTGGTAGTAACAGACAAATCCAAGCAGTAGAATGTACATGTAATATACATACCCACAGACACACATTTCTCTCATGAAATGGAAATACTCATTAGTACAACAGAGAACAAGTACTATCATTATCAGGCAAAGCCCTTCGCTAAATGCTAGCAATAGAGGAAGGGATCAGATCTACTAATTCTCCTTTAACGAATCAAGCATGGCAGACGATCAGATAATAAAATACATGGGCTCTGTTTAATGATAACAGCTTGCACACATTCCAGTCCAGTAGGGAAGAGGGGTCTATTTGAACAAAGACAACAAACAGCTGAGTATGGGTGGATGCCGGATATTGGGTGCTGTTAACAAATGAGAAGGGAAATCGGAGGACGGAGTCTGTGAGAAGAGTTTCTCAGGGTTGTAGGATATGTGTGAGATATTTGTGAACAGGCAATAAGTGGGGTCGTTGTTAGTGTACCTGTGGTGGGATGGGCGAGGTTTGTTTCGAGAGAAATGTGTTCGAGAAGAGAAGTGTGTTCCAGTACAGGAGTGGTTAAGACAAGAAAAGGAAGAGAGGCCCCATTGCAGTTCGCCTGCCTGGTGTTTCTGAGAACACCTCTGATTTCTTAGAGTCCTAGGTGAAGCACTGGTGCCTGCTAACAGCACTACCAAGGTTTTCACATCACTTCCCAACCGCCCTCTGCACCTTCCCCCCCAAACACACAAACTTTGTTACTATTCTCATTTCTCTGCTAGTATTCTGGGCTTCAGATAGCAGTATTCCTCTTAGCTGTTCACCTCCATGATTTTTTGTTGCAAATAGGACATATTTATTTTTTCCTTCGTTTTCCTCATGTCTATGTTGCCACACTGTTACAGTAGGATTTAAATCAGTAATGCATTTAGGCAGAAAGTTTCTATGAAAAGTACAAATCAAGATAGAGTCACAGTCTAATTTGCTGTGCACAGTTGGGGTTTGCTCACAGCTGTATCTGGGAAGAATTCAGCTTCTGCTTTAGGCTCTCTTATCATGGCGATCGTCATGGAGATTTAAAGAAGCAAAAAACAAACAATGCCTTCATTTTGGGGAACAAAGATAAGTAGATATGATTAACCATCACTAAGGAGACCTGACAGGTATAGGATGGAGCTGATATTTTGAAACACCTTATGTCAAAATATAAGTCAACATTTTATTCAAAATCTGATCTATTAATAGTAAAATAACCTAAAACTTTACTGGATTTTGGAAAAGTTTCAGGTACAAAGGCAAGAATTGGATGAGTACTTCCTTAAAAACAAATAAAACTCGTGTCCTTTATTGTTCTGTGAAGCTCTCAGGATTCCATCCGGAACATGAGTTACACGCCTGCTGCCCGGACTCTCCTCCAAACGGGGCATCCTTGCGGGCAGCGCCAGGGGGAGGCAGGGCCCACTCGGCCCATTTACAGTCTCCCCTGATAATTAATAAATAAAAACTTTCTAAAATTCCTCGCTTCCCAAAATAACCTTTTTATGAACAAAACTCAAGATAGCAGCAATTGCCTAAGCTCCAAAGAAGAGCTGAAGAACAAAAACTTCAATTTTCTTTAATGTCTCAAAATGTGTTTATAATGGAGGTAATATACAGACATTGAAAAAATATAGACAATGTAGAAATACATACAATAAAAATATAAAATCACTTGCAATCCCCCTCTCAAGAATCTCTCCCAGTCTTATGTTCTTTAACAGTAAATATACACATAATATTCATTAATTTATTCACTACTGTATAATTAAAAAGGGAAGGAGGGAGGGAGGAAAGAAGGAAGAGAGGAAAGAAGAAAGGAAGGAAAGAAGGAAGGATGGACACATTTGTTTGGGGCATTTTCTTAGATACTAGGAACTCAGTGATAAAAAGAGCAGACCTAGTTCATACTACGGCAAAATTTGACAGTCCAGTTGTGATTACTGCATTTTACAGAGTAAAATACTACAAAATTTTTGACTTCATGACTTTTAATAACTGAAAACCATTCCATTCTATGAAAGCCATATTTTATGTATCAATTTCTCTGTCTAAAAGACCATTTTGCTTCCGAGTTTTGACTCATGTGTAGCAACAAAAGAACAATTCTTGCTAACTACTCTCATAACGACGCTGACTATTTCCTTAGGAGAGCTTTCTACAGCAGGATCACTGGGCTCAACTTTCGGTGGTCCCTGGCACCAAGGCTAGCACACTGGGGACAGGAGATTCAGAACATACACTCCCAAGGTGCTGCGATCGGACCTCCATCCACCTGTGTTTCGAAGGAGGAAGGGAAAGGCCATTGTCTCCCCATTTGTGAGGACAATAGGTGTAGAAGTTGTGGGGTTCTCTTTTTCACAACAGTGTTACTCATGTGTGAGGCCAGTTCCCGGGTGGTAGGAGTGTCTGGGAAGCACACAGAGATGGAGGGGCACTCAGCTCTGTTTCTGCCTCATTCGCATAGTGACCACGGAGCTCATTAATTCTGACACAGAGAGGGCCACTGATACTACCAACAAAATGAACAACAGCAACAACAAAGCCCTCCAAAGATGTGTGTGTGTGTGTGAAGCAGGAGACAGCATAGGAAGAACTCTGAGACTCAATACTGTCACTGGCCAGCATTTAGCACCCTGGTTGCCAGGAAACACCTTTTACCAATTAGGTGGAATAAATAGTAAACCGAGGCAGGGAGGAGGAAGGAGACAAGTCTCACAGGCTAACTCAGCAGTCCTGAGTCTGGTCTGATAATATTGCCAGGTATTTCAGTATTACAAAAAACACTGTATTAACAAGAAAGAAAGTCCTTGAAATTCTATGTAACATTTCCACTATCTGGGAAGGATAGCCTTGAAACTGTGCTTTCATCCCAAGGCCTGAATGTGGGACAGAGTCCCGGGGCCCAAAGAAAGAGCCCATAAAACAACTTTGGTTAATTGCCTACCTCTGTTTTAGGAGGGAGTCCCTGATGCTCACAGAAAGCCCATAAATAACTTTTGAAAGTGCCTCAATTTTAATTAACTGCCTCCAGTCACATATTTGTTTTACAACAGGATGACCAAATGGAGTCTGAAGCAAGATAAGAATTCGAGAGGTCAGACCCCCATTCATCCCTAAATTTGGGTAGTCACATTTCCCCAGGAAAGCTGGCACCACATTTACCCATTAATCAATATGTAACTTTTTCCCTCCTATCCCACCAACTATATAAGTTCTGAGAACAAAGGACTCACTCTCTTGCTCTTGGAGGCTCTTGCTTTCCCAGGGGCTCAGGACTCTCTCTCTCTCTCTCTCTCTCTCTCTCAGGCTCTTAGCTCTCGGGCCACAGAGCCTCTGGCCACTAGGGCTTAGGCTGCCCAGGGACTTGCCACCCTGGTCTTCAGCTGCTCTTGCTTTTCTCAACCTGCTTTGCTCTGAAACTTTGCCTTTCACTCCTACTCTCCCCGGTCCTGTTCTTTTCCATGGAAGCGGACCACTAATAAACTGATTACGTACTACTAGATTTGCTGATACATAATTCTTTACACGCGTCAGCAAGAAGAACCAGGTCTCTCCCATCAACGTGTGTGTGTGTGTGTGCACACGTGCTCACAGTTTTCCAGGGGATAATTCTGCTGTTATTTTACTCACATTCACAGTGTCCATTCAGATCATATTGCCTGATCTGGCCCGTGTTAGAAGACTTCAATTTAAAACACCCGGCTCACGTAAGACTTCCACCAGGGAAACTGCAGCAGTCAAAACACTGGTGGGGACTAGCAGACTGACTCCAGGGACACCAGGCCGCGCTTAGCCTCTTGGCATCTGGGTGCTAACGGGGAGCAAGAGTATGGTTTTGGAATATGCCCCTGTGACCCGTTTTCTGAAATGGGAACACATTAATCTCTGCCACAGAGGTGCGTGTGTAGCAGGAAAATGCCAGAGTATGTTTTCATTTCCTTGATATTCCTCCCCACTTGAATTAGCCAATTACATTGGGTTATCCCAGTTCTCTCTAGTCATAAACTGTGGTTTAATGAAAACAATCTCAAGTGGCATTTGACATCTGAGAAAACGAGTTGAAGAGTCGTGTGCACATTAAACTAAAATTTTACCACTGTCAATCACCCTGACCAAAACGCTTGCATGTAAGCACGGGACCCTCTCCCCAAGGACTTTAGTATTCCTACCGCCCACCTGTCTTGGTCCCTAAGTGTCTTTTTATACACACATTGGATAGTCCTTCAGTCACCCATTCATTCAATATATCTTAACAATCTTAATATATCTTGGTCTAGGCATTGTATTAGGTTCTGGGAAAGACATAGTCTCTGTTTTTTTTTTTAAATTTTATTTTAATTGTTGTTCAAGTATAATTTTCTATCTTTTACTCCCATCCCATCCCACCCACCCATCTCTCCCCACCTCCCTCCCATTTCCACCACCCCTAGGTTTTGTCCATGTGTCCTTTATATTTGTTCCTGTAAACCTTCCCATTCTCCCTTGAAATTCCCTCCCCTCTCCCCTCTGGACACTGTCAGCCTGTTCTCTATTTCAGTGTCTTTGATTGTATTTTTCTTGCTTCTTTGTTGTGTTGTTTAGGTTCCTGTTCTTATAAGGTCAACATTCAGTGGGCAATAAGAAAAATACCGAAGGATCCAACAAGCCAAATACTTGCAATTTGTTGCAAGTTGTATTAAAGAAACCAACAATGTGTGTGAATAGAGAATACTTTTAGTGGGTGATTAGAAAGGGTTCTTTGAGGAGGTGAACTGTGTGCGAAGACCTGACAGGTGGAGAGGAGCTAGGAAGGTGAAGTGCAGGAGAAAATGCACCCCCCGGCTGAGGTCAAAGCACGTGCAGAGACCTCACCCCAAACAAGAACTTGATGTATCTGCAGAACCAAAAGAGGGTCAGGCCTTGACCTCGTTGGTCTGTCAGTCTGTCTTTCCCAACAGCTGGTGGGCACCCTGAGGCAGGGCCTGTTCCTTTTGCACATCGTCTTTCTGTAACACCTAGGTTAGATTTTAGTAACTAGTAGGGCCTCAATTCCTCCTGTTGAAGGATTGAAGGAGTGGCTACATGAGTCTTCTATGTAAATTTATAGGCGTGGTGATATTGCTAAGAACGCTGATCAACCACTCTCCCCTCAGCATTGACATCTCCAAGAGGCTATAGTGAGCCACATGGAATGATCATTTATGCTTCTCAGAAAAATGATTCACTCTACTATCCCTACAATATTCCAAAAGTCCTTGGCTCCTTGACTTAGTGACAGATTTGCCTTCCAGGTATGCCCAAACACTTCTGCCCTGACGTTTCTACAGCTTTAGCTACGCATGTTCAGTAGTCACAATTTGTCATATCTGAATTGCAGCTATATTGTTATCACATACCGGCACACCTTGGAGATATGGCGGGTTCAGTTCCAGACCACCACAATAAAGTGAGTTGTAATCTTTTTGCTGGTGGAGGGTCTTGTCTTTAATTTGTAAACAATGCCACTTCTGAGAAGTGTCATAAAGCAAAGCACAATGAAGCAAGGTATGCCTGTGTATATTCATGTCTGTGACTATTTGACACTTAAAAGAACAACTTAAATTCCTATCAGAGCCCTATATTAAGTATTAATATCTATATGGTCATATTGTGCTCAATAATGTATATTATTTTCATAATATACATTAATACATAACCATTAACTTTTTATAACAGTCATCTGTTTAACTTCAGATTCTGTCATTGACTACCGGAGGATATATGACCACTGTGGCACACACTGTCCTGTTCCACTCCACAGTGATTTAAGTTCAAGGCTTTCCTTCCATTTCCAACTCAAGTTGTACCTCAAACACTCCAGCTCCTAGTGCCATGGTGACTTCAGGCTGGTGTGGTGTGCTCTTGTCATCTGTGCTGGGCTAGGCCAGGGAGAAGAATGGAGAGGGTTTGGGCAGAGTGGCCAGGAAGAGCCTTTACTGCCCACAGTCAGGAACAGGCCGGCCGATGGTGGCTTCATTGTTTTGTCCTCAGTGTTTCAACAGATTGGATGGGCTCTTAGAAACTGATGTCATTTAGGAGGGACTCTTTATCACACTGGGGTTGTAGACCTCTTTTAAGAAGCTCTTGAAAATGAACTTTCTCCCCCATGAAGAATACACATGTACTATAAAGGCAGGGATACATTTTCAGGGTGTTTATAGGATCCTCTGAATCCTACCAGTGGACCTCTGTTTCCAGGTGTCATGGGCCTCGTGTTAAAATGAAACAAAGCAACCCTGCAGAATAATCAGCATTTACTGAGAGCATACTATGCTCCAGGCCATGTACTCAATAATTCATATACATTATAGCATCATGTCTTTTAAAGCTTCTCACAACCCCCTATTGTACATGCTCTTGATAACCCTATTTCATGGGGTTGTGGGGAGAAAAGAAGAGTAGGAAAGAAGAGAGGGAGACAGGTGCAGTCATTGCCTGGAGGTCAAACTGCTAGGGAAGTGCAGAGGCTCATTCTGGACCCTGGGTGTCTGACTCACTCCCTTCACCACACTCGTCTGCCTTTCTCCAGTGTCTTACTTGCCCTAATCATGACGAGGGGTGGACACCACATTCACGTGGTGAGGGAGGGTGCTACCAGAAACTGGGGTGACTGACAGCAGCACCAGAAGTTAAGGCTACGGATTCTTCCTCCAAGAAGGGAATGCATCCATTCTGAGATACGCGGGAATAAATACAGATCTGAAAAAGTCCAGGTGGTGATTAGCACTCTCACCACCCCTTTTTACCCAGAGACAGACTCAATTGCTGTTTTTCAAGATGACATTAAAAAAAGTAAAATAAAATTTGCCTTCATTCTAGTTGCAACATATTTTAATTTTAAGAGATCACAGGTTAATTAAATTGATTTAAAAACAACTTTTGAGTTCTACCTTAATTAACCCTCCAGGTGTCCTTGTTATTCTGCTCCTGCTCGGTGCTGTCAGTCTGCCAGGGTGAGGGTTAGAGCCCCTCGCCTCCCCAGGTAGAGAGGGAGGGCAGGAAATAGCATTTGCTCCTCAGGTTGATTAGTGGAGCTCATTAGCTGTCACACAGAAGGCTCAAGCAGTCCATCAGAAGCCAACGGCAACACCAATGACATTTATTACAAGCCCAGTGTTCAGAGGCTGCTGAGAAACCAATTTTCATTCTTAGGGATTCTGTCCCCCAAATGGGACTTCTCTAGGATTCATTAGCAAGCCTGATCAAAATGCCGAGGAAGGAAAAGGGAAAAAAAGGAAAAAAGGCCTTTGAGAACCAAAGCACACAACTAGCCTCAAACGCTCAAAGCAGACATAAAAGAGTAAAGGCTGTCACCCACTCCCCTTTAACTGGTTGGTCCTGAATGTCATGTACACCATTCCTGAGAGTTACAGTTCTTGAGTTTTCCTGCAACTATACCAACTGAATGGGCATCACAGCTATTTGGCTGATGGTCCCAACACAGCGCAAACCAGCACTGGTTTTCCAAATTGGTCACCACATGCTTACCTGTTTTCCCAGCTTGCTCTAACTGCATCTGGACAACCAACTTGATGAGCGCTTGGCCTGACCACACAACAGGCATGTGTTCCGCGTGGAAAAACCTCAGTGCATTGACACAGGGAGTCCGCTGAAACCATTTCTGATCTCTTGTAGCAGGGCAGAAAGGCATTTTATTTTTTAGGACTTATAAATAAATTTCAGCAAATGGTCAGGCCCCTAACCAACTTACATTCACTCTAAGAAATGGACACCGAGTGAAATCAACTTGTTTACACAGCAAACCAGTTTGTGGAACCTGCGCTCCAGCTCTCACTCGCCCCCAGACCAGCTGCGAGCCTGTTTCCTTACTTCTGCAGTGTGTGTACTGAATGGCGTGCATAGTTTTTTCTGGATTGAACATTGTGTCTTTATGATTATGAGTAGTTTTGTATCAGTCTTTGGATTTCTGAGGTAGTCTTCTCACTGGTTTTTCTGCTTCCAATCTGACCCCTCCAACTGACCTCCCAAGGGTAGCTAGAGAGTTTGCTAACGTGTAAACCAGACCACAAACTTCCCCACTTGCAACCATCTCATGTCTTCTCATTGCAAATGGAATAAAATTTCTGCTCCTTAGCACGGCCTGTCCCTGCCTGGCTTCAGACATTCCGGCTTTCTGTCAGTGTGTAGGCTGAGCTCTCCCCTGTTCCCAGGGCTGCTGCGCTCACGATGCTGTCTGCTACCAGGTTTTCTCTCCCAGTCACTCCTTCTGCGTCTTTAGATCTCAGCTGAATTGTCACCGCCTCAGAGAGGTGGTCCTGACTTCTCAGGGCACTTCTGACCTCATAATCATGACCATAAGCTATTTGTGTGTCCACTATGGCATTCATCACTATCTAAAACTAGTTATTTATTGTCTGGTTCTCCCAGTAGAATGTCACCTTTGTGGAGTCAGCAGCCTCACCTGTCCTGTCCGCTTTTGTACTCTAGTGCCTAGCACCACGCCTGGCACTTAGCAAAGACTTTATAGTGTTTGTGACACTTAATCCAGTGTTAATAAGTTGTTTGATATTTCCTCCTTTCAAAATAGGTAAAACAAATGAACTTTTGTGGATAAAGGTATTGGGTTGGCCAAAAACTTCATTTGGTTTTTCCTTACGATGGCTCTAGTAGCTCTTAGTTGTCTCTAACTTCATTCGAAACAATTTTGTTAGATTATATTGTGACAGCTGTCAAATCGGCGTGCATTTGAAAACAGCTTATCAAAACCAGTGAATTTTTGTGCAACCATTTTATTATCGAATATGGAAGAAAATATGCACCACTTTTGTCATATTATGCTTTGTTATTTCAAGAAAGGTAAAAATGCAACTGTAACATAAAAAAATAACTTTGTGCAGTGTATGAAGAAGGTGCTGTGACTGATCAAATGTGTCCAAAATGATTTGCGAAGTTTCTTGGTACTACTGACATTTTGGCCAAATAATTCTCTGCTGTGGGGCTCTCCTGCACTGGAAGGTGTTCAGCAGCACCCCTGGCCTCTACCCACTAGAAGCCAATAGTGAGAGATAGCCAACATACTCAAAATATCCAAATCGACAAAGTTATTGGTGAAAATGAAAAATACGCCTTTTATGGAAAAAAACTAAACAGACTTCCTGGGCAACCTGATGAAATTAATTTGAAAAGTTATAACTCTGAAGAAACCAGAGTAGATTTGTGTGTGGTATATCTCCTTTGTCCCCTGAAATCCCACACTGCAGAATGTTTTAAACTAGAAGAACCCAGATGCATTGTTCCTCTCTATACTGATTCTGTCTAATCACAGAGAATTTTTCTAACTCATGGCTCTCTCTTCGGCAGACAAAAGGCAGCTGTTCTCCCAGCTCATGGTCCAGCCCACTGTGCTCACGGTAGCTTCCCCAGCATGCAGATGGAGGGTCCATTGAACATAATGAAAGGTATTTGGCTCCAAATAATTACAAAAACTAATGATGATGAACTGCCTCATGTGTTCCTCTGCTGTGAAACTCCTTATCTGCTGTTAACTCCAGAGCATCCTGTGGTGGCAAAGTGATTGCTCTTTGAACGGTTAGACAAATGGAACACGGGTGGATTCCTCCTAGGGCTGCATGAGGCTAATTCTCTCTGCTTAAGTGTTAGACACAAAGTAAGTTCAAATGCTTTCAAACAATAAAATGTTGCTCGTTTTTTTTTTTTCCCAAGAGCTCACATTTAAGAATTAGCTCACACATAAATGCCTTTGAAGGCTGCCACTTTGCATCTTGAGAGACTTAAGCAGAAGGGGTCAAGTAAAAATGTAATAATTAAGAATCTTCTTTGTGTTTGGAATTATTGTTAGGTTGTCGTTTTCTTGCACCCAGTGCATTTGTTATTTCATGCAGTAGGCTGTCTCAGTTTTGCTTTGGCACAGAATCTTTCCCTAACTCTTAGCTCCTAAGAGTTTCCCTAACTCTAAGAGTCCCTAACTCCTAGATAAAAGTGATTTATCTGGGATGAACCCACCCTGGACAAAAGTGGAAACAATTCAGAAGCTGTCCAATCAGATTGTGTGTCCCTGGAATTTTCATCTTGAGTAGAATAACTCAAAGTTTGAAAATGGTAGTATGTGGTGCAATGAGTCCAGAAGAGATTGATTATTGGTTCCTGTTACTAAAGTTGCCAGAGCTCCTGGTTCCTTGTGCATCTAGAAACCTCATTCTTATGATTTTCTTTTCCTTTTTCCTTTATTTTTGTTGTTGATGAAGCTATTGCAGACGTCTCCCCATTCCCCATCCTGCCCTCCTCCACCCAGCCGTCTTCCTTCCCTCTGGCCATCACCACAACGTAGTCTGTGTCCCTGTTATAACTTTATGTTCTTGGCTAATCCCTCCACCTTCTTTTATCCAGTCTCCTCCTCCCTCACCCCTCTTATAGCTGTCAGTCTGTTCCATGTGTCCATGCCTCTGTTTCTATTTTGTTCCTCAGTTTATTTCCTTCATTAGATTCTACATATAAGTGAGATCAAATGGTATTTGTCTCTCTATGACTGGCTTATTTCACTTGACATAATCTCTAGGTGCATTGTGCCATTGCAAAAGGTAAGACTTCCTTCTTTTTTATGGCTGTATACTATTCCATTGCATAAATGTACCAAAGCTTTTCTATCCACTCACCTACTGATGGACACTTGGGCTGTCTCCAGATCTTGGCTATTGTAAATAATGCTGCTATGTATATAGGGGTGCCTATATTCTTTCAAATCAGTGTTTCAGAATACTTAGCATATATAGTATTCCCAGAAGTGGGATCACTGTGTCATAAAGTAGTTCCATTTTTAACTTTTTGAGGAAATTCTATACTGTTTTCCACAGTGGCTGCACCAACCAACAGTGCACTAAGGTTCCCTTTCTCCACATCCTCACCAGACTTGTTTGTTGATTAATTGACAGTAGTCATTCTGACTGGTGTGAGGTGATATCTCATTGTGTTTTTAATTTGCATCTCTCTAGTTCCTCCTGCTTCCAGAGACCTGGTCCTTAAGCCTTTCTTTTAAATGTGAGCTGCTCCATGTTATTTAAATTGTCCTGGTTGACACAAAGTGAACCACCCCCGAGTTTAACAGTATAACATACTAATGATTTTATTAAACTCATGGTTCTGAAAGTTAGGAGTCAGGCAGTGCCCAACAGGGATGCTTGGTCTTTGCTCTGCCATGACAGGGCCCTCAGCTCGTGTGGCCCCAATGACTAAGGATGGCTGAATGGTTTGGGAAGTCTCAAATGTCTTCTCCATATCACATCTCCCAGAATACATGTTTCTTCACTCACATGTCTGGTACCTTGACAGGGCTGATTGGAATGGCTGGAGTTACTGGGCATGTCTTTCTGCCAATATGTCCTCTTATATGACTAGTTGGGCTTCCTCACAGTGTGTCAGTTTATGGGATAGTTAGGCTACTTACAAGGTGGCCAGACTCCCTCAGAGCAGGTACACCAATGGCCCAAGGTAAAAGCTGCAAAGCTTCTTATAACCTTGGCCCAGAAGTCAAATAGCATTGGTTCTATTGAATGCTGTGAGTTACAGATGAGTCACAGAATGAACCAGATTGGAAGGAAAGTAACTACACAAGGACATAGATAATGGAAGATGTGGTTCTTTTGAATGTTTTTGGAGATTAGCTACCATACCAATGAATTATTTTGAATTTTTGTTTCTTATCATTAATTAACCCTAATTTCTCCAGTTCCATACCTTGTACTGGGGAATCCGAGATAACATTTCTCAGATTTTGAATTTTATGGATCTGTATTAAAATTAAAATATTGATTACCTACATTGGGGATATCAACTTTTTATTTTTCAAGTAATAATAATATATATGCTATTGTTATCATCACTTAATGAAGAAAAGGAGATTTAACACAACATATAGAAAGAACCTAAACTCACAATCAAGAATAATTTATTTCCTTTAAGAACAATTGATTTCTTTTTTTTCCTTTTTAAAATTTTTTAATTTTAATCATTGTTCAAGTACAGTTTTCTCCCCTTTACTCCCAATCCAGCCCACCCACTCCTCCCTCCCAACTTCCCTCCCATTACCACCCTCCCCCTAGTTTTTATCCATGTGTCTTTTAACTTTGTTCCTGTAAACCCTTCCCCTTTTCCCCTGAAACTCCCTCTTCTCTCTCCTCTGGTCACTTTCTGCCTGTCCTCTATTACAGTGTCTTTGACTATATTTTGCTTGTTTCTTTGTTTTGTTGTTTAGGTTCCTGTTAAAGGTGAGATCATATGGTATTTATCTTTCACTGCCTGGCTTATTTCGCTTAGCATAATGCTTTCCAGTT
>PVIA01014488.1:0-26866 GCA_004024845.1 Tonatia bakeri
CCCTCCCACCAACATTCCCCCCTTTAGTTCATGTCCATGTGTCATAAGTTCTTTAGTGTCTACACGTCCCATACTATTCTTACCCTCCCCCTGTCTATTTTCTACCTACTGTCTATGCTACTTATTCTCTATATCTTTTCCCCCTCCCTCCTCCTCCTACTTCCCTGTTGCTAACCTTCCATTTGATGACTTTTTTTACTGTTCATATTTTTAATCTTCTTTTTCTTAGGTAAGTCCCTTTAACATTTCATATAATAAGGGCTTGGTGATGATGTCCTCCTTTAACTTGGCCTTGTCTGAGAAGCACTTTATCTGCCCTTCCATTCTAAATGAAAGCTTTGCTGGATAGAGCAATCTGGGATGTAGGTCCTTGCTTTTCAAGACTTGGAATACTTCTTTCCAGCCCTTTCTTGCCTATAAGGTCTCTTTTGAGAAATCAACTGACAGTCTGATGGGAACTCCTTTGTAGGTTACTGTCTCCTTGTCTCTTGCTGCTTCTAGGATTCTCTCCTTCATTTTTACCTTGGCTAATGTAATTATGATGTGCCTTGGTGTGTTCCTCCTTGGGTCCAACCTCTTTGGGACTCTCTGAGCTTCCTGGACTTCCTGAAAGTCTATTTCCCTTGCCAGATTGGGAAGTTTTCCTTTAATATCTGTTTAAATAAGTTCTCAATTTGTTGCTTTTCCTCTTCCCCTTCTGGTACCCCTATAATTCAGATGTTGGAACGTTTAAAGGTGTCCTGGGGGTCCCTAAGCCTCTCCTCATTTTTCTGAATTCTTGTTTCTTCATTCTTTTCTGTTTGGTTGTTCCTTTCTTCCTTCTGGTCCACTCCATTGATTTGAGTCCCCTCACTATTGTTTCCCTGTGCATTTTCCTTCATTTCTCTTATCGTAGCCTGCATTTGTTCATCTAATTTATGTCCAAAGTCAACCAATTCTGTGAGCTTCCTGATCACCAGTGCTTTGAACTGTGCATCTGATAGTTTGGCTATCTCTTGGTCATTTAAAAAAATTGGTTCTGGGGCTTTCAAATCTGTTTGAGCCATCTTTTTTATTTTCCTTTGGTTTGGTTGTGGCTGTTTCGTAAGGGCGGCAGAGCCTTAGGTGTTCACCAGGGCGGGGCACCCCAGTCGCTGGGTTGTGACGTTGTATGTGGGGGCGGGGTCTGTGAGGGAACAATGGTGCCTGCTCTGCTCTCTGTAGGACTTCCGTCCCCTCCACTGCCTCCCACAAGCAAATTGGGCCCTTCCTGTGCTGGCTCCCAGGCGGGTGGGTTTCCCCCGAGAAATCTCCTGTGAGGCTGAGAGAGTCTCCCAGCCTCAGCTCCCAGACGGGGCTCTTAAGCTTTGAAACGCGGCGGCGCTGCCCGTTTTCGCTGAGTTTGCTCACGAATGTGTGGCTGGGGACAGCCAGCTGCCTTGAGCCCCTCACTGGGTCTGCTAGTCACCTCCCGCGCCCAGGGTCCACCACCGGACCATCCGCTGCCGTCTGCCCCCTGCGCGCCCGCGCCTGCCAGCCAGCGCTTCTTCCCGCAGGGACCCCTCGACCCCTCTCCGCAGGCCTCCAACTCTGCCGCTCCTTACCGGTCTGGATGTACTGGAGTCCGACTTCTGTTCAGTTCACTTCCCTCTGTTCTGGTTGTTTTCTTGTTTCTCAATTTTTGTTGTCCTTAGTTTTGGTTGCGCGAGGAAGCACAATGCGACCGCCTATGCCTCCATCTTGGCCGGAACTCCCAAGCTCACATTCTAATCCTCCCACTTCTACTCTTGTAAAAGCCTCTAGGTCCTTAAGAAATCATGCCTCCAGCTGTGGTCAGTACATTGTGCACCCATCCCTCTATATGGTTATTTTCAACACAAGGCACTGGTAGCAAAAAAAAAAGTCTTTCTGATTTAACCCAAATACTGAGTCCCCACAAATCCACCCCAGCCCATGCCACCACCCTCCAGAGGTTGTTCACAGACACATTGTGGTGACTGCCACCAGGCTGTGATGCCCCTACTATAGCCAGACGCGCTGCCAGATGTCTGGAAGGTTTTCCCTGCATCAGCTCAAGTCAAGTGAGAAGTATCCTTGGTTGTCTGTGACGTTTCACCTGCTTGCTTTGCTTGCTTATCTTTCTGTCAATACTTCTATTATCTCAATTCCAAATCACTTGCTAAGGCATTAAGCAAAAGACAGAATAAGACTCACTAGAAAACCAGTTTATGCAATTAATATATCTAGATATTACTACCCCCAAATAAACCAATTAGTCTTTTTTAAATTGATTAATCTTCTTACAAAGGGAAAAAACAGAATCAATGAGACAAGCCATAAAATAATGTAAATGCATTTGTACATTTTTTTTCTTACTGGTTAATCTTTACATGTAAATGTCAAAAGTTTGGGTAGTAAAATAATCATAGAATGAAGAGAGAAAAGACTAACATGTTTCTAATGATAAATCAAATCAATCTTCTCACCATTGCCACAGCATGTTTTTTCTCCGTATATAATCATGTTGCTCATGTAGCATGATTTAATGTAGAAAGAAAGTGTTGTCTGCCCAAACATAGCCCCCTCCCCCACCACCAACTGGCATAGAACTTAATATTTAACAAGAAATTAATATAGTTAGCTTAAAATGATTGCATTTTCAAGAGATCCCCATTAAAATTATACCATTTGCATATCACTTTATTTGCATAAAGTAATTCTATTGAATCCCCACATGAGTGAAGCAGACACCCTTGACCTAATGTAAAAATCAGGAGACTGAGTTTGAGAAAGTCGCATCATATAGCTTGTTACAGCTGAGAATTTCACCTTCCCAAATTCACTCTGAAACTGAATTCCATGTTTTCCTGGCCTTCACACTGTCCTCTCTGAAGTACAGCCAGGCAGGACAGAGCTTTGCAACAGTGACCTCCCTGCCACACGCCATAATCAGGGAACCCAACTCAGATTCTCTTCGAGAGCAGAGAACATCCACCACAATCATTTATTTATTTCCAGAAGCTGCCTGGCCAAAGGTCCCTTATCCTTATGTTTCTTTACAAATATTATCTTCTCGTTTGTCAGAAAACATGATGATAACAATGACAAAGGGCTACACTGCCTAACTGACACATAATGAATTCTCCTTTTACAGGACTCCAGCCAAGTACTCAGCAAGCCATGCAGCTCCCAATAGAAATGGTATTTCCTCCATTGTGGGATAAGCTCACCCCTGAAGGGTAGGGTTGACCCTTTGTCATAGCCTTAAATAAATAAAAAGTGCCTAATTTTCCGAAGGTCAGAAAGTTAAGACTGGCAAAGTCCTTGTGTAATATAAATTGTTAACTGTTTAGAATTATGAGAATTCAAGCAATTAAAAAAAAAACAAAGCTGAAACTATTTTTCTTTTGTAACTTACTGATGGAGTCATTTTCAAATATAGAAAAAAATCATCGAAACAAAAGGAATTTGTTACCACATGTATGGAGAAGATAAATGGCACCAACAATTCAATTCAACACGGCAAATTCTTTGAGGAGGGATACATGATTCTACCTCAGAGAAGAGACCCTTAAACTGAATCCTAAAGAATGAGTAGGAGTTCTTTGGAGCAATAAAGAGGAAGCCGTTTTGCACAGAATATGTAGCATGTGCAGAAGCGGGGAAGTAAGATCAAGGAAAGTACAGCTTGTTGGTTACCTGGAACCCAGGGGACTACAGGGAAATTGCCCAGAACAAGGCTGGAAGGGAGCAAGTATTTGTCCCTTAGCTGCTAGCTGCCTACATAGGTTTGACCCACTTCAAGGTGCACAAATTCTTCCCCGTCATTCCCTACCCTGGAACAACAACTTACAATGAACCCAGAGCTGAAGAGAGGTAATGCTGGGGTTGGATTGACCAACCAATGCTTGATGCATCACTAAGCATTTTCCTACTTTCCACATGCTTGTGAACTAGGTGCTATTAGCTTACATTCCACTGACAAGTAAATTGAGAGCAAAATAAGTGAAGCAACTACCCAAATTTATACCATCGGTGATAGAACCAAGAACACAAATAATAGACTAATGCCTACATTCAGTGGAGTTTCTATATAACCACATGGAAATCATAACTTCTGAAAATGGTAACTTGCTATTCGTACTTGCTAACTCGTAGCAACTATGAACACTTGTTCTGTTCTATTTATCTTATGAAATAACTTCAAATCCATTATCTGGATCAGTCTCCATAAAAATCCTATAATAAAGTTTAAGGCTCAGAGAGTTATCCCAAGTTTGTTTAACTGGTTAAGTGGTGAATCAGGGACTCAAGATATCTCAGGACGCTGATGTATTTGTTAAACCAGTAGTCTCCCAGTAAAAACTACAGATTAATGTTTAGGAAGGAATTAAAGTCCATGAGGGAAAATAGGAAATGAAGTTAACTGAGCAATAGTCAATGAAGGGACTCACAAAGATGGAGTTTGCTCTTCCCCACTTCATTGAACTTATTCTTATCAGAGTCACCACATACCTTTGCTTCATAGAAATTATGAGAATGGGCATGCCCCAAATCTCATCTGGTTTGGTGCTGGACAATTTGAATAGATTTTTGTTCAAACTCTTAAAATTTCTCATATGCCTCAGTTTACTTTTTAACATTTCTGATAACAGAAGAAGGAACCAAAGTAGACACACGCTCTATAGTCCCCAAGAGCCACCTGGGCTCATGCATTCTTGCTGCCCCCAGAGGTCATGAGTAAGTCCACAGCTTCTGCATTATAGACTTGCAAGCTTTCTTCGAGCAGTTCTTGTAAGAGACAGTTCAGAACCGGCTCTAGTCTAACTAGGTCCAACATAAAAACCAAACAGGGTTCAACTTAGAAACTGAACTGGGTCTGGGGTCAGACTGGATCCACCTTGACTGGACTGAGTCTAGCATGAGGCCTCAGGTGAATAAAATTTTGTTTTGAGACTAAACAAGTAGTTTAACCTTACCAAGGATAAGCTTAAAATACAGAGCCACAGTGGGGAACTTTTAACCACCTTAAACAACCTTATGCATTTTTCAGGGGCCCTAGAGAAAAAGGTGTCTCAGCCAGACACTCACTATGAAGGGTAGAGGGAAAATTATTTTGCCTCCTCTCCAGTCTCTGGTGCCCGAGATGAAACCCGCTGAAACACTACTCGCCTTTTCTGTTAATGCATGAGAAGAAAATGGTCCTTAACTCTGGCAACTATTGCTGAATCTACTACTAAGCTACCACTACTACTAAGCTGAAGCTACTACTAATAGCTGCACAAAAGCTCCTAGAGCCTCTTGCCAAGGTGGTTGTAGATAATAGAATTGCTTTAGATTCCTAATCGGCTGAACAAGGAGGGGTCTGTGCCTTAGCAAGTACCTCCTGCTGCACCTAGATCAACACATCTGGTGTTAGAGCAAATAAAAAAACTAACAAAGAAGCCACCAGGCTAAAACAAGTTGATGCCCCTTCTGGTACATTCTTTGACTTAATTTGATATCAACTGATTTGGTTCACAGGCCCTGACTGGGGAGCAGACTTCAGTGTCTTGGTATTATCCTCCTGGAAGTTATCATTGTAGTCTCCCTTCTGTTCTGTGTTCTGTAAGGTTTTAAATGCATGTTCACAGCCATCAGCAGTACATCGATGGTCTCGCTGTGCTTGGAGAAACAAAAGCAATATGAACAGCAAAAACAATTCTTCTGGGGATCAGACTCATAACCTATGAGTTTTGAAAGAGCAACTTAACTCTGACGGTGACTGACAGTGGAACTAGTGCCAACTTTTTGGTCAACCTTTCACATATGACAGCATGATCAAAAGCAGGGGAATTGTTAAATTAACTAAACAAGGAAACCATTAGACTGGATAAAATTTTGGTAGCCTATGTAAGCAAACCCAACTCTAAGTCTGTAAATGCCTCAAGGTTATGAAATGACAATGGTAGGGACAACCAATCACGAACAGCCAGCCAGGCTTTAAGCTTTAGCCAATCAATAATGAGCTTCTTGCTTCTGCCTTTTCTCTATAAAAGTCTCTCCCTAAACTCCTGTTGGTGGAGAGCTCCTAGCTATTTCTGGCTTGATGCTGCCTGATTTGAATTGGTCTTTTACTACTCAAATAAACTCTTAAAGTTAAAAATAGAAGTTATCAGAGTTGCAGTTTTACATTTATTTCAGTAGTCCTTTGATTAACGTCTCTCTCCACACATACAACACTATAAGATAGTGTTGAGAGCCAAAGGGATTTATTTTTGTTCTCCATTATTTATTGAATCTCCAGTGTCTAACACATTATAATAGGTACTCCATAAGTATCTATTGAATAAATGGACAATTCTGAAATTCAATAAACTTTAAAACATTATTTGAACAGTCTGAACCTGTTGGCTCTCTCCTTGTCACTCATTCTTTTGACTTTTCCTTTCTCATTGACTCAAATAACATTCTTCTAACTTTAACCTTTTCCATTTCTCCCTCTTGGTCCTTGAAGATTCCTCCTCTTCTAACTAGCCATCAATGTTATCCCCCAAATACAATCCTTGCTTTTCTTCTCTTGCTGCTTAATTTACTTGCCCTGGGTAATTTCATATACAACCAAGATTTCCCCTTCTATTTTTTTCATCAACTTTTAAGCCTACCAGCCAAGACCTCTTGCCAGAGACCCTGACATCTACACCCAAATACCTACTGGGCTGTTGCATAGTTATCTAGCTCACACACAACTTGTTCAGAACCAAACCTTTTCTCTGGCCACCAAACTTGTCTTCATGTATATCTGAGTTGATGAATACCAGTTGCCTAAGGCACCAACCTTGGCATACTCAACCACTATCTTGTTCACCATCAACCCCATTTCGAATCATTCCCCAAGTACCATATAGTTTTCCTCCTAGTTATTCCTGGAACTTACTCTATTCTCCCTCTTCCTCCTGGCACTACACTAATTTGGCTTAATCTATTGAATGATCTCCTACTTAAATTCCTGAAGTCAGTCTTTCCTTTTTCCAGCCTACCTCCTACTCAAATGGTCCTCAAATTGTGGTCCCCAGTCTGATGATAGTCTGCATATTGTTTATTTCTTGTCCACAAGGAGATAAAGAGCTTGCACTAGAAGGTCACTAAGCACACTACTTAGTTCAGCTGACTTTTTTTTCTTTTGGCAGTCATTTTTTGTCAGTGAAGGAACCAAGGCATTGCTCTGAATGCTGGCACAAGCACGTCTTTTGGGGCACAAGCACGTATCTTTTTGGAACTAAGAGTTCCTACACAAACGACTTTCAGCAGTTCTGCTGAGACTGCATCATCTCTGGAGAAATCTCATGTTCTAATCTATGCATCTTGAAGCCCCAGCTCAAATACATGGTTCTCGCCCCCCTGTGGAGTTCGTCCTGCCCCTTTCCCCAGGCCAAGTAGGGAGAGCCCATCCCATCACATACTTACAGCAGTCAGGGCACCTATTATAAGACTTTATAATTTTACTTTTCTATTTCCCGCCACGTTCCATACATTTTAGCTGCATAAATGATCAAATAAACAGATGTATGATTGATATAAGAAAAATCACAAAGAATCAGATGTGGTGTAATTCCAGCCCACAGCCTTTTAATAACATTAAAATATGTTAAGTATGTACATATTTAAAAACAAATAGTATATTGGCTTATTTCAAGATGATTTTAGTCATATGACACACCATATACCTGATGCAGAAAATTTTTTCCATAAGTTTATGGACAAGAAATTCTGAACCACTACTAATATTTTTGGCAGTAATTTCTGTAGACAACTTGCTGTCCAAATCAGATTTGGCGCTTGAGACCCATTTCTACATCTACTTGGCCCACAGCTTACTGTACATATCACTTGAAACCTAGTTTTTCAAGAAATTATGGTGTTGTAAAACTGTGTGAGCATGCATTTTCATCCCTCGATAGATAAATATGTGTCGTTGCATGTGTGTATGTTTTTGGAGAAGCAAAAACTGTGATTTATGTAAAACACACACACAAAACAAAACAAATATATCCAACCATCCCGTGCAGGGAGCAATGTGAATATTCTCAAAACAACAGCTTTAAAACACACAGCCCTGCCCTGTTCATAGACGCAGCTGCTTCGGCAGCTGCCACGGTCTCCAGCACAGCTATCTACAGCTATGACCTGCGTTTTTCCCTGATGTCTAGATCACACATCAGAAGAAAATATCTGCTCTGGGCTCTCCTCCCCCCTCACCTCCACTTTCTACTCTAAACTCAGAAGCGGCGATGCAGCTTGGCCTCTTCGCTGGCCTGTTCGGTGGGGAATGTGTTTCTGGGATAAATAATACAGGTTGACATGAGGAAGCTGCATTGCTTTCTCGCTCCTCACAAATAAAATCTTTGCAAATGGTCTTGTGATTTGTTTGAAAGGTTGCAGATGTCCTCATTTTCAAATGCCGTTTTTATACTTGTCTAAGTGGAGGAATGCATTATTTAATGTTTCTGGTTTAGGATAATTTACTATTTTTTCATTCTCTGTAGCTCTGCTCATCTCCAAAACCAAGTAAACAAGAATTAACTATTTTATTACTTATTGATCTACTGTATTTCTTGAATTCTTAATCACATTTCTTTTATATCTTGACAGTTCAGAAACCAGGATGTGTCTGAAAATCAATGTGCACATAAATATAGCAGTTTTCGTCCCCCAAAAAAGTAGTTGTTATTCTAGTGATATGTCTAATAAGTAGTGATATCTTAAGCTTGATGCAAAACCATGTTCACTTCATAAAGATGCAGTAAGTAGTGGTTAATTTAAAACAAGTACACTAATGTCAAGTAACTAATTTTGTTAATGTCTTTCATAAAAGCATCCAAGTTTCTGTTCAAAAATAGCATGTCCATTTCCACTAAAGCCACACATGAAATTCAGCTCATGAGAGTAGGTTCTTCGGTAGTGAGAGTGACGCTTTCTTACTGTGTATCCACATACCTGGCTCTAAAGTGACCTCTGCCGAGTGGGTGAGTGAGGATAGTAACTTCGCTGGCAAAGCAACATGGTGCCTGAGCTTTCCAGCCCCATCTCTAAGCAAGGATTCAACAAAATTTCAGGACTTTCAGAATCTCACGAAATACTCCTCGACATTGTTAAGAAGTTCCCCACATGGCATTTGGTCTTAGAGTCATTACCAGGATCCAAGTCTGGAGGTGGGTGGAGAAAGAAATCAGGAGACTTCCCTTTTTTTAAGCTCGAGATACTTGTTTCACAGATCAAGGGACAGGAGGAAGGGCAGTTTTGTTTTTATTTTTGTATTTTCTGTCTCCATATACTTTAAAAGAAACTGAGAAATGGTCTTATCTATCACATAACTTTGAAGGACCTGAACCCTATAATAAACATGTTCCGTCTTGATTCATGCAGCTAGCTCCCAAGCGGCAGACCTGGACTACACGGTGCCTGCTGGCTCCCAGGCCAGCGGGGTCTCCACTCTAGCAGTTCCTCCCAAGGAAGGCATCACGTCCTAGGACCCAGGGCTGCCCAGTCCTCCAGCTCAGGCACAGGCCAACCACTGTATGGTGGTCCACACAGAATGCCCCTGAAGCGCTAATCAGGGAGGGTCTTTATCCTGTCCCTTGGCAGGATAATTACTTCCATTGTCAAAGCTGAGAGGGCAGGTTAAGCCATTTCTGTGGTCAACTCAGCTTAACATTCCTTTCTTTATTTTAACAAAGTACCCACTTCTTCTACCCATGGGTTTTTCTTGCCATTTTTCTGGGGCCAGTTGAATCCACCTCTAAGTGGTGCCAAATCCTTGAAAATTTGTTCTTCATTTATAGTAGCTTCTTGTACAAAGGTAGTCGCTTTTGCCAATGCAGCTTCTATTGTCATTTCATCCTCTCTTCGCTCCACTCTGTCATCCTTCCTGGCCTTCCGCTGCATTCAATGTTTGTGATTCACACATTTTATTTTTAATTTCCCTGGGCGGTAACATGTAATTTAGTCACTCTAGTATTTTAAAAACAAAACTAGTGAGTATTTTGGGTGCCCATTTGTTTCCATACTTTCAATTTTCTCTCCTGAGCTTTCTCCCTTGAATTTATACCTAAGTATCGCCTTTCTTTTTAGCATTTTCTCCGCTTTAATTGGGTAATCATCGTCGTAAGTTTTACTTTCTGGGTCTCACTTGATTCCCAATTACCATCTAACTGAATCGCGATGCCCATCACTCCGTTAAGTGGTCCCTTATGTCTGCATCGCCGGTCATTTCCTCCGTGTTGCTCCAAAGGCAGACACAAATCGTTTCCTTTCTTGTTTGTCCCTTTAAAGTCCATATTGGGTAACCAGCCAGGCCCTGCCATGTACACAAACGTGGAGTTAAACTGATTTCTTTTAACGTCCTCTGGGCCAGTTTATGTCCAAACGGGTGAACAGTCCCACAGCCGTTTATTTATCCTTTTCGTCAGCCCTGTCCTCGCTTTCCTGCTCGCTCTGGCAGCACCGGCCACACTCCGCGTATCACTTTACCCTGCAACTAAATGTAATGCTGCGTTGCTCAACAACGATACTGCAGTTCTGTAAAGGCCTTCTTACTCTCTCAACTACTCCCAATAGTCACGTCTTGTTATACAGGCGTGGGGGTGGGGGTGGGGTGGCATACACACATAGTAAAGTGTAGGTAAGTCTGAAATGCTGTAAGCACTCATCAAGGTCCATACACAAATGGAATTTCTAAATTGCCTGAGAACAGTGTCTTCTGACGAGCTGCCTCTGAGTGAGTATTAGGAGTCCTGGGCGGCAGTCCTATTTCCACCACTAATTCCTGCGTGACTTTGAGACCATTTCTGGACATCGATATCTTACTCTCAAAATATGACTCTCCTGGTGATGCTATGAAGGCTAATAGTTTACCAGCAACCATTCTCTCAGAGACCGTGAAAAATAAACTCTAGCCAGTCTTAGACCAACCGTCTCAAATTCTAAAAAAATGAGATCCAGGCAATGAGTTTGAACTACATTTTTTTTACATTTTGAGACCTAGTGACACAGGACTCATTTAGTTAAACAAATTAAGAAGACATTACTTTAAAGGAAAGGGAAAAAGAGATTATGTACATCTCCAATAGCCAAATGAATGGGAGACCAGGTATATGGATGATTCCAAACCCATAAGCAATCCAAAAACTTAATTTAGAAGTTTCTTTTTATTTGAATCAGCTCAATTGTAATGTTTAACAAACTTAAAATAAAACAACCCTGTTGTTTGACTAGTTCTTTCTTCCTCTAGTTCCCACTTTATGTTTAAAGGGTCCTTAACCACTGTTCAAACTGATACAAATTTAGCAGCATTCGTGGTACTCTGAAAATTTGGTAATACACATCTTTCCTAAGGTAGAGAGATAATGGCATTTGTTTTAATGCTATTATTAAGATTTGGTGTTATATCAACTCAATACTTAAATATAGAAGGTGCTAATACTTGAAAAGTTAAAAGCAGTATTCGGACATTATATATCCATAGGCAAGTACTGTTGAGTAGTTTGTTTTTGAAGTACAAGATTGAAGTACAAGACCCCAAAACAGAACATGAGTAGGAAAATAAAAACCTAGAGAATATTCTTTTTCTACCTTTATGAAGGCATAATTGAGACTGTATCTATTTAAGGTGTACAATGTTTTGACTTGATGTATGGATACATTTTGAAACGATTCCCACAACTAAGCTAATTAACACGTCCATCCCTTCACATGGTTACTTCGGGGGGGAGGTACAATGAGAACACAGAAGATCCACCCACAGCAGTTCACTCACTGTAGTCACCATGCTGTGCACTAGATCCCCAGAACCTAGTCATTTTATAAGATGAAAGTTTGTAGCCTTGACTAACACCTCCCCGTTTCCCCACACCAGAGCCTCTGGTAACTAGCATTCCATCTTCTCTATGTTTCCATGAGTTCAAACTTTTTAAACTCCATTCATAAGTAAGATCATACAACGCTGACCATATCCCCACACAAGTTTAATAAGTGCACTGAAAAAATTCTGTGACACAGTTCTGGAATAGAATGAGTTCTGATGATGAAACCATGTAATTGAAGTTGTGTGGATGGTAGGCTGATTTTACGGTTAACATTTATTTTAAACTTCCAAGGGACCTAAACAATCTCAGTATACACAGGACAGGACCTCACCAGAGAAGAAGAGGATCTCACTCTGTCGATCATTGGAATCTCACCACCACCAGACCCTGGACTTAGCGCATCACAGCAAACAGGAAATGGAACCACGAGAATAGCTTAGAACTGTCTTTGGATCTTGGCCACAGGAGCACAAGATGACAAACAGGTCATTCTTCTGTGACAGCACCTCTGGGAGGCTAAAAGAGAGAACGCAGTTATGGAATGGGACAGGGTCTGTGAGTCTTGGGGATGAGTTAAGCAAGGTAGACTTAGAAATCTGAGTTACATAAGTTTGACTATTTTAAGTTTTCTCTACCCTTTTCTTTCTTTTTTTCCTCCTAAATTTTCATTAAAATTCTGGTCTAATGTGTGCTGCAGGAAAATCCGGAAGAGGGTTTTAGTCTAGACTTGAGACAGAGCTTTAAGGAAAAAGACACAAACCAGGCTCAGGGGAAGAGAAGCTGAGGAGACAGCCCACTGGGCTGGAAGAGGAGGCGAGAGGGCCCTTGTGGTCACAGAGTGTAGTGAACAGGGCCATTCACCTTGTCTCTTATGAAACCTACCTTTAATTTTAGGTAAATACCATGACAAAATCACCATTAGAAAATAAACAATTTTAATTAAAAGCCATGGGCTTTCAAAAAGTGTAAGCAACTTTCTTAAGTATCTGATTTTAAGGCAGAATATGAAGCTCAAGATTCTAATTTACGGCTAATATTTTAAATTATGCACATGAAATGTCATACTACTAAACTGGTGCTTGTGCAGAAAGCTCACTGATACATCATAGTTATCAAAGCCACCTATAAAACAGATACTGAGTGTCCTAAAAAAAAATATTTAGACATAGTCATAAAAACAATTTGACATGGGATTTATTTGCAACCTCTTATATATCTATAAACTGTTGTTTAATATTTATAAATAAGTAAGAGGTAGATGGAGAGTACATAGATGGATGAATGAATAGAAAGATAGGCAGACAGATAGATAACCTCTTGAATATATTTTTATTGTAGCAAAAAAATATAAGATATATTTTCTTAACAAATTTTAAGTGTACTTTATAGTATTATTTAGTATCAGCACAAAGCTGTACAACAGATCTTCAAAAAGTTTTTAAATATATTTTATTGATTATGCCATTACAGTTGTCCCATTTTTTCTACCCTTTATTCCCCTCCACCCAGTATCCCCCTCCCAGCATCATTCCCCCCCTTAGTTCATGTCCATGGGTCACACATGTAAGTTCTTTGGCTTCTCCATTTCCCATACTGTTCTTAACTTCCTTCTGTCTATTTTGTACTCACCTTTTATGCTTCTTATTCCCTGTACCTTTTCCCCCATTCTCCCCGCTCCCTCTCCCCACTGATAACCTTTCATGTGATCTCTATTTCTGTGAATCTGTTCCTGTTCTAGTTGTTTCCTTAGTTTGTTTTTGCTTTTGTTTTTGTTTTTTTAGGTTCAGTTGTTGGTAGTTGTGAGTTTATTGTTTTGCTGTTCATATTTTTTATCTTCTTTTTCTTACGTAAGTCCCTTTAACATTTCATATAATAAGGACTTGGTGATGATGAACTCTTTTAACTTGACCTTGTCTGGGAAGCACTTTATCTGCTCTTCCATTCTAAATGAAAGCTTTGCTGGATAGAATAATCTTGGATGTAGGTCTTTGCCTTTCATGACTTCAAATACTTTTTCCAGCACAAAAGATCTTTAAATAAATTGAAATTTTGTAGGACCAAGTGTTTATATTTCATAACGAAATCTCTGGAAGTTAAGAAATTCAGTTCTATGCAGAACAGCTTTTTTTTTAACCTTATATCATGTTTGAAATTTTCCCAAAAACTTCTCTAACTATGGGAGGTTTTATATCTATAATGTTTATTTATATATTTATTCATTTGTTTATTTATATTTATTCTTTGTTTATTATATATTTATTATATTTGTATATTTCCCTTCCTTGTGGCAAATGCATTAGTAAAGACTCAACTGATATAGTTAAAGGTTGAATTATGATTTAATAAGACTCATTTGGAATTCCAAATCAGTACATGTGGCTGAGAAGAATTTGAAGAGTTTTTCTTCACAATGGAGTAATAGTGCAAATTAAAAGTTCATTGATTCCAAAGTGGTTTATCTCTTAATATACCTGTTACAAATCTTTTTAATCTCTGAAAATTAGCTTTTTGCTCTGAAAATGAATACATCTTGGAAAACAAATGGTAAATGATGTAACCATTTTACAGGTTTAATATTAGTATTTCTATTCTCTCAGATTTTTTCACTTTCAAAATGTGTGCTATTTTGAAACATATGTTTTCACTGATCTCCATGCACTTTTTAGCTACATTTAGCCAGCATTGTTGGCAGAAAGAGTGATTTTAATTTTCATTAGCCTCCAAGGCATCAAGGTAATTCATTTTCTATGTCCCCTCTTAAGACATCTTCAGATTAAAAGGTTCAAAAGTAATTTTACCAGCATCATGCCTCCAAATGTTATGGATTTGTGTTTTCAGTTGGCTTCACATTAGAACATGCACTCTACTGGGAGCAAGTTTCAATCCCAGAGAGAACCTGCAGTATTGATAAGCTGCTATACTCACTCGGTCCCTGATGACCATTTAATGCACTCAGGGGTCACATATGAAGAGACTGTCTGTCAAATGAAACTGCCCCCAAAGTCCCTAAATGAATTTTAGACCCTGACTGCTTCAGACTAATTAAATGGAAAGGAGGGAGGTAGCAATCTGGGAAATTGAGCTTGCTAGACAGTCTTCAATAGACATAAAATAATGTGATTGTAAAATTACAACCCTCAGTTTCTACACTCTAGAGATTTCAAAACAATTTCAAGCATTCTATCCTGAATCTGCTTTTGTAGTGATAAAATTGCATTTTTGGTTCACTGTTTACCTTACCCCATAACTGATGCAGATTTGGGTTTTAAGGGAATGCTGCCCACTTAGCTGAATGCCAACAGAGCATTCACTTTTCAATAGAACTTTGACTTTCTGCATATACTCTTATTGAAGAAACAATTACACATTTGGGAATAAGAAACTGGTCCTTTATTCCCAGTTGATCTCCAAGAGTTTCTGGCAGATAGCCAGTAATTAAATGCCTAACCCATAATTTCTATCTGCAAATTTTGGGTTCACTACCATATCTCTTGAATAAAATTGTTAAAAAAACATAAAATCCTAAGTGAAATAAAAATTAAAACCAAGTATCTAAAGGCCAAACTGAGTAGAATCATTGTTCAGTATACTTAGATGTTTCATTTATTCATTCATTCATTCATTTATTAAATGCTCTATGACTCTCATGAATAATCTTTATTTCCCATTACTATTTATCCTCCCTATACCCTCTTCCTCGTGCTCCCACCCCCTTCCCCTGACAAGCATCCTACTGTTATTCATGTCCATGAGTTCTTTCTCTTTTTTCCATTTTTGCTCAGTCCCTCTACCACTCCCAATGCTGCCTCCCAAGACATCAGCCTATTATCTATCTATCTATAAGTCTGTTTCTATTTTGCTTGTTAGTTCAGTTTGTTTACTACATTCTAGATACACATGAGTGAAATAATATGGTAATTGTCTTTCTCTGACTGGCTTATTTCACATTATTTATTAAATGTTTAATGAACAACTAGTATATCCAAGGTGCTATTCTAGGTACTGAAAATAAAAAGTAATGAAGGCAGTAATGTAATCCCTGCTGTAATGGAGCTTTAATCTAGTAGAGGAGACAGACAATAAAAAAGTAAACAAATCAATGAATACTGTAACACCAAATAAAGTAGCTCTACTTGTTTAACTTATCAGTGCAAATAAAGATATAAACAGATACACAGAAACACATATAATCATATATAAAGAGAGATGTGTATCAATGCTGGGCATCTGCCACTCTAAATGACTAGGATAGTTTTTCCATCAAACATTTAAAACCAAGGAAACAGTACTTGTTCTCAGGGAAAAAAATGTTTAAGGGACATGTCTCAGCAAATGTTTCTTACGTGAAGAAAAAAATTAACGAGAATTTTTCTTCAGATCCTTTCAGTTCTTTAGATGGTGCTTTAAATATACAAGGTCTGTCCAGAAGGTATCCAGCCACATAATATGAAAAATGCAGGCATTTATTGAAGAAGATATAAGAAACATTGTACATAAGACAATGACACCTCAGTCTCCTTCAAAGTAAGCACCTTGGGACCTCACACAGTTCTCCCAGTTGCCATGAGCGGCCCCATTGTATTTTCCTGAATCTTCCCTTTCAAAGCTGATTTTAGTTTTGGGAAAGCCAGAAGTTGCAGGGTGCCAAATCTGGGCTATAGGGGGGCTGAGTCACCTGGGTGACTTAATGTTTTGCAAAAAACCTTCACCAGACTGATGTGTGAGCAGGCATGTTGTCGTGATGAAGCTGCCAATCACAACTTGCCCATAGCTGTAGCCTTCTGAACCCTCTGAATAATTTCCACAGAGGAATGTTGAATGTTCAATGCAATGTCTTGCAACATTTGATACAGATTCATTGTTCTATTTGCTCATTTTGAATGTGACAGCCTCACAGTACACATGCTCACTCAACAGCATCTACCACTCCCACTGCCTAGTACAGTGAAGTCATCATTGTTCACACATGCATTCTCCAATCCATTCTCCTTGGCTGCCAGGTTCCATCAATGGGGTAAACCATTCTCGATATATTAACAATGGCTGGACATTTTCCAGACAGACCTTGTACATACATTTGTAACACCAATTGTCAAGTGACAGCTATAGCCAATGACAGAATTATCACATCTGCTTGAAATCCAACTAAATAGACTCATTACTAACCTTCTCCTCAGTGGCTAATAATTAGAGGAACGACTTTAATGTAACTTAAGCTTATAACTGTAAAAATTTTTGTAAATACTTAGAAGTAAATAAGTGGCCAGGAGCTACTTTTTTTTAATGCAGTCTCCCATTCAGCGGTATCCCTGAGCAGGCTCATACCAGCCCACAAAGCCCAATAGTTAAATTTTCAGGAATTTGGGCATCTGACTGACATGGTGGTAGTAGCTTAAATCAGCCGCTGTGGAAATGATTATACCACAGGAATTGACAAAGACTAAAAATCAGGACATTTTATATTTTGAAGATCCAGTTGTGAAACATCTACCACTTCTTCCAGTTAACAACAATAAATAAATATTATATTAAAAGCTACCATTTCTGAAGCCTTACTTAAACATTCAGCATACTGGGACGTGTCCAGTAAGGTGCTAAGTACACCTCCTAACTTAATATTCACACTCACCGCGGGAGGTGAGCCTAGAATGAGCTCCATCTCACACATGAGAAAACTGGAACATGGAGGAAGGAAAAGGCCCAGTGTCGCATGACCAGATAACTAATGGTGGAGGCAGGACTCATAGCCTCAGGTCCTGCAACCCCTACTCTAACTTAACAAACCGAGGGAGAGACCTGAATTGGGCTTGAAAGATAAACAGCCCCTGAGCTCCTTTTCTTGACTTTATTTCAGGGCTTGATACTGGACCCAAAATGACGTCACAGATAGTGTTGATTATTTACCCAGAAGCCACCCACCACCACCACACATGCTTCTGTGTGAGTGAATAGAACCCTACCTGGGTGGTAACAGTGTTCTCAGGAAGGAGGTTTAAAAGGCTTCTGGGTAATCTTGCTCTATAATGCAACTCATTCCTCCTCTTCCCATGAATCCTCATTGAAGACCATTAACCTCCAGTACTTCTGGGGTCACACGTGATTGTGTGTGGTTTTCTTCAATAGGACAACATATGACATTGACTAAATAGATGTAGAGGAAGATCAGAGACTGCAGGAGAAGCCTCTAATGTAAAAAAGTACATTCATTAAAGGTAATAACCCTGATATTTAAGAGGCCAATGTGGGGAATTTTTAATTTTGCTTTTAGCAAATCTGTAAAAAGAAAATAAACTCACAAGGTCTGGAGGGGAGAAACAAGGTTGAGAAATAGAAATAGAGTGCTAAGATCTGGTCCTAATGCCTAAATACCCAAACCAGTAGGCAGATTTCCCACCCAGAAAAATCTTTAATAATGTTAATAACTATCCCTCTGTCAATATTATCCTATCTGTTAATATTAATCACATATCCCTCTGACCAATTCCTACCATAGTCTCTTTCTCATCACACAGTCTATGTGATGCTTTTTTGCTCAGGTATTATTATTATTAATCATCTGTACATTCCTGTAGCAACATTTAGCGATGCTGTGAAGTATATACAGTTTAACTTTATTATCCTGAAACACGTTGAAAGTAACATTACCAATTATCTCATCTTGATGCTTCTATTTTAAAATATTGTAAACTATAACCAAAAGAAAACAACTTGAAAACTCAATCTCACAAAAGTATTTTTTTCAAGATCATGGTTATTATCAAGTCATTTGATATACTAACCTATTTATAGATTTGCATTTTAAAATCTTCCCCCCTGCACAGTGACATATCAATGATACATTAAACAGTGTTGATGTCCTAATATAATAATATTCTTAAAATGATGACCAAATTCCATATATAGAGTTAAGAACCAACTATGTGATACTAACTCAAACGACAACATCCACCTTGGCTGGGTAACTCAGTTGGTTAGAGCATCATCCCAATTCTCCAAGGTTGCAGGTTCAGCCCAGTCTGGGCACATACCTAGGTTGCAGGTTCAACTCCCTGTCAAGGTGCATACAGGAGGCAACTAATACATGTTTCTCTTTTACACTGATGTTTTCATGTCTCTGTCTCTCTCTCTTCCCACCCCCCCCCACCACCTCTCTCTCTAAAGTCAATAAACATATCCTCAGGTGAGGATTCATACACACACACACACACAAACAGATCTCAGAACTCATCTAATCTAACCTCTTTCTCTTTACAATGGAGAAACTAAAATCCAGAGATTTTATCTTGGCAGAGCCTTGGGAACTTGCCCAAAATGTAATAACTAGGTAATTGACACAATTCATCATTTTTCCATAGCAGTCTGTTCTATCCTGCAAGTTTTCTAAAATCTCTTTTTGTTTATACAACATGTTGAAGAGACAATTTTGAAGGAATAAATGTTCACACTACAGAACCTAAAAAATAAGCTCCTTCGATATAACATTAATGTAGCTGACTATTTCCTCAGGCTCACACATGTTGGAATTGCTGGCATTGTACTGGCTGGTGCCCTCTGCCCCACACCCCCACCTGCTGCCACCCTGTCAGAGTCCCGGACCCACTGCTCTGCATAATCTGGCTTTGTTTATTGAGTCTCGTGTTGCTGTGCCCAGCTACCTCATGCATCCCCAATTATGTAATGTGTTAACACTGCCACAGCCACTGAAGTAGCATCATGTGAACGACAATAGAAATTCACACACCCACTGAGCAAAAACCATGTATGGCTGTCTTGTGCAGACTCACATTCGCTGCTGTTGTGCAGGGTTCCTGTGTAGATAATCCCCAGCCTTAACAGCGAGCATGGCTTTGGGAGCAACTCACTGACACCACTTGAAAAGGCGAGACCCCACGGAGACGCATGGCAGTGCCCTCCACAAGTCTCCGTGTGCCTTTGTCTACGCCCACTCACCCCACTGTGGTTTGCTCCTCCCCCGACACATCACTTTGTGTGTGTTTCGACAAGGCATGCATGAGAGTAAAGGAGAAGTGGAAATACAAGCCCACAATGAGAATTTGAATCCCTGTCCTTTGCACACTGCTCCGAATTATATATCTGCAAGACACAACACTAACATCTGGGAAATAGAATTAACAGCAGTCAAAAAAGCCTCCAGATGTCACATACCCCCATCTTTTGTACCCATGTCAGATGGCCCTAATGATAAGAAACAGTTAAACATTTCCAAGGAAAGAGCTATTATAACCTCCTTTGATATCCACCATACTAACTAGAATAAACTGATGGAGTGAGTGTGGTATAGGCCACATTCTCATGATCCAGATGGCTCTCTCTCAACAAGAGTGTGGATATGTTTTCAGAATCGTGTGCAAGAAAACACACAATCTGGCTTGTGTGAGAGTTGTTAAGGGGGAAGAGAAGAAGAGGGAAGAAGAAATGTGGGGAGAGAGGCTTTGTTTAGTTAAACATTTGTTCTCCTGTGACATCAACGTTTGAGACAATGTGTCTTTGCCTTCCGCAGCAAATGCCACTGGAAGGCATCTGTGAAAATGAAGACAAAAGATGGCCCTTTAATGTAGATGCTGCATCTGAGAAATATCATATATTCTGGCCATTTCTCGATAATACACCAGGAATAAAATGAATCCAAAGTCTCACTCCTTGCACCAACAGATTCTACTGACTTTAAAGTTTTGAGGGTTTAGCTAATATGTTTTCTTAAAAGTAAAGAATAACTGTCTAAGTTTTCGGGAATGTGGCAATGCAAGTAGCTTCGTCAATGAAAAATAAAAAATGATATGTATAAATCAAGTAAATAAATATGTTGTAGTTTGTTTTGTTGACTGTGAAAGGAGAAAACAAACAATTATTGAGTGCCATTTTTTATTTTTTTAAGATTTTATTTGTTTAGTTTTAGAGAGAGGGGAAGGAAGGGAGAAAGAGAGGGAGAGAAACATCGGTGTGTGATTGCCTCTCACAAGTCCTCTACTGGGAACCTGGCCCACAACCCAGGCATGTGCCCTGAATGGGAATTGAACTGGTGACCCTTAACTTCGCAGTCCAGTGCTCAATCCACTGGGCCACACCAGCCAGGATAAGTGCCATTTATTTTTAAACTGTGAAGTTCTATGAGTCAAGTACTATTACCTCTACTTTTACATAAGGGGAAATTATACAATTGGAGAGAAACAGTGTCCCAATTAAAACTCCAGAGTTCCTGGTCTTTCCATTGTGCCACACAGAAAAAGAAAAGTATTACCTTCTTATTTCTCCTTCACACACAAACAGAGTTGTTTTCTAGTGAGAAATAATTCTTATGCTTTGTGATTACTGGAAACTTACTTTTTAAAGATGACTTATTAAATAGAGAAACCAAGGTTTCTATTTACCTTTTGTGAGACTGAAATATGTTATTTCTATGCTGGCTAGGCCAGGGCCTTATTCTTAAGAGGATCTCCACATTCTCTCTCATCATCCTACCTCTCACGTGGAATTATAGAAAGATAATCTGCCCTGGAAAGAAAGGAAAAGGGAAGCAGAAACTTCCCTATGTGAATTCCTACCACATGAGTATTGGGAGTTGCAAGTGCATGTTCATGATACAGACTTTCCTACAAGTCATCTGGGCAACTGCTCAGCTAGCTGCCCACTGAGCAGCCCAGCACCAAGGAATAGGCAAGAGTCACACACAGTAACTGTGCTAATCTCTTAGCTTTTATTGAATGCAGGTTCACTCATAGTAGAACATCAACATACATTCATATCCTACTCACACTCTGATGATCTAAAAGAAATATAACGGACACACAACACTCAATGGGGAATAAGGAGCCCAAGTCCCAGAGTCTCAGTCTGTGGGTCCAGGAGACAGCACAGTGGCCAAGGGAGCTGTCAGCATCTTGCAAGGAAGGACCTCCAGAACCAGATGGGCAGCAGGGCAGACGAAATCCTCAGTCCAGCAGGGCAGAGCCTCCAGCAGCTGATGCCAAGGGAGATCAGCATGACATGGAGCAGCACTCTGGTTTATGGAGCTCAGCTGTCTCAGCAGTGGTATGGAGTTGCCTCAGTTATGCCTTGAAAGTGGTGGACTCCACCCTTCCGGGCCTCTTGATAAGTGCCTTGGCACCCCTGATGGCATGTGGGGAATTTGCCTAGGAATCTATATACAGGTGGTCCCGCTCTGCAGACATGGATGTTCGACCACATGTACAGATATTTTAGGTGTGCCCTTACCATATGTGTCTAGCATGACTTAGAGAGCTTCCCTCTGGAACCAAAGTGTCATGACTGACTGGCAGCCATCTTGGTCGACATGAGTGACTTTATTTTGCTTTACATATTTTATGCTATCTTGACCATACCAGTGTCATTTTATTGTTCCTGCTCTCCACACTGGGGAGTTAGTAGCACTTAACACTCTATCATATACTATAGTCATTCAACGTCTTAGATCTCCTACTATTCTATAAGCTTTTTACAAGCAGGCACCATACCATAATCATTTATAGATTCCCATAGTAGATGTAAATAAACTTTTGAATAAATTCATTTTAGCCAGATAATTCTACAAAAATTGGTTGAATGTTGAAGCAAGGCTTTTAAACCAAATAAATGTTTATTAAATCTAATGAAGTGTCATATTCAATAACACACTTTTAAAGAGCTGCTGGTACCCTGGCACACAGAACTAAAACTACATGTTTCTAGTATCAGCTACCTGGAAGCCTTTCTGGGGAAAAAAAATGCAGTATGAATGAATGTTAGTATTGAAGGAATCCTTAAAGACGGTCAACTACAGCAACATATTTTAACAACAAAAAAACCTTGGTCAAAAGAGGTTAAATAATTTGCTTCATGTCACAAGAGCTCACGACAGACCAATACTAAATCCAGGCCTCCCATTTAGGAATTAAGTGCCTTTCTCTCCTGTGACTTGGACCATCCTTCTTCTCATATTTCTGAATGAATAAATACACTGACAAGTCTGACCAAATACGGAAGGAACTGGACGAATACCATGCTAGGGGCTAACAATATCAGAGCCAGCCTTTACGGGAATATGATTCCTGCTCACCCAAAAGACATAATTAGATAAGTACTACACACATGGATATTTATAATAAGTTACAACAAAGTTGTACTGCTTTCCCAAGTTATCTTCATCTGTTTCAGTTACCTCTGAGGTTCACTGGGATGGTCATCTTTTTCTTAGTTTGATTTGTTGTGTTCTTGTTTCTATTTTAAAAGATGCTATGATGCTATGACAAGTCAAATTTCATTCAAGTTCTTGGGATACCTCAGTACCCGCAGCTCAAAACTACAAACCCAAAAATGCGTTTTTCCTGCCTGCTTATTCTCTCCTTCTTCTATTCTGCAAGTTAGTTTACAACAAGAGGGACTCACAAATTATGATTTTGGTTGGAAAATATGCTATGTCAAGTCATTCTCAGTGTTTTGTGGCTGTTAGGGAGAGCCTAGGAGAGGGAGAGACTGAGGAAGGAGAGGCTCCACTGATGTGCTTGTGGCTCCATTTATTTGTTAGCAAGAAACGAGAAGGAAACCACAAAAGCCATAATGTGCAGGTCTCCTGTGCCAGGGACACTCTCAAAGGCAGCACACCCCCCTGCAGTCCCATCCTGTGACTCCTGGCCGGATTCTCTAGGAAGGACGGCACGTCAGAGTGCCCCTGCTCCACTGGGTCCACCGCACTCATCCCTCTTCTCCAACATTTATCTGTGGCTTCTTTGCTTAATGTTGGTTTTTCCTTTTGTCCTTCTTCCTCTCCTGGTTCTCTCGGGATCAAGTTCAGGAAAAAAATACTTCCTCTCATTTCTGCTTCAAGTCATAGTCTCTTTTTTATTTCAGTTGAAGTAGCTGGTATAAAAAAATCACAGAGCTGAATAGAGCAATTTCACTGAAGATAAAGAAAACCGTTCTTGCATATGTCGGTTCCATTCTAAGGCAAACACTACTGATGGGTCACTAAAGGCCATATGCTTCTCTTTTCCCTGAGCACACAACTGTGCTGTATTTGATAACTTTCCTTACATTTGGGTAGGGAATACATTAAGTTCTAGCAAAACAGAGCATGAATAGAAGTGCGATGTGCCACTTTCAGATCTAACCTATACAAACAATAAATATATTCCTCTATGTCCTTTTTGCCTCCGACTGTCACAGAAGCAGATAACCACAACGATCTTGAGAAACATGGGTTGAAAATGCCAGACCCTCAGTCACTCTGAGTCCCTCAGTTAAGGAGAACCACCTTAAAATAAATCAATTTCTATTGTTTGTCAGTGACTGTACATTTTGTGTCTGCATAACATGGTAGTTACTGACCCCTAACTAGTACCCATTTCTTTATAGAGACCATACTCAGAGAATAGATATCAAGATACCTAAATATTACTCCAACTCTGCACTAAATACAATTGCTACCTTAGATGCATTCCTTCATTTCTTTGTATCTCCTAATATTTGTTAAGGATAAAAATGAACCAAAAGTCATGGAACCTTACTGTTAAAAGACCACCTGGTCCAGCTTCATTATGACACATAGAAGAAAAGTATAGTCCGGAACAACTGGCCCATGTGAACCAAATCATATTGCCACCAGTTAGAGGCAAAGTGGTATCAGAATTCAGGACTGTTACTCCAGCCCAGGGTTCTTTCCTATAAAAGCTCATAGTGAAATGATTCCCCCAAAAGGGATATTTCAGTGAGCAAGGAGAAAGATTTCACATATGTTAATTGGGATTCTATTTGTAATGCTAACATTCAAACAAAGTGTCACTTGATTTTGGAAGTCTCTATACCTTAATTATATTGAACCTAACAGGAGACCCTCTACTACCTAGAAAAGGAAAACATTGCAAATCACTGATTAACATTTTTGACTCAAAAGAAAGATGTTAAGAGTTATACAAATTAGACAATAATGACATGGATTTATCAAGTGACAAGTTTGGAAGGATTTTGCTATTTCTCTCCTTAGTAATCAAATCCAAAATACCAAAAAATAAATTGAGTCCTTGGACTACCCACAATTTCTGGAAAACAATAGGATGGCGGGTCAAGATGGAGGTGTAGGTAAATACACCTCCACAACTATAGCAAAAATTAAAACTAAATTACAAAACAAATACCACCCAGATTTGTCAAAAACTCAAGCTCCAAGTCCGACACCAAGGATTTAAAGAAGCCACATTCATCCAGAAGGGTAGAGGGGTGGAGACTTGGAGGAGCAGAGAGGCATGGAGAAGCGGCAGAACAGGCCATCCCACATCCACCTGTGGTACATAAAAATCAGAAGGGATACCATGGGAGCAAGTGATTCCAGCCCCAGACCAGACCACCCAGCCGAAGATTCCAGTGCCAGAAAGATAAGTCCCCATAACTTCTGGGTGTAAAAATCAGTGGAGGTTGGGGCAGCAGAAGAAACTGTGGGATTCTCAAGAGACTTCTCTTAAAGAGCCCACAACGGACTTAGGACTCACACAGACGCACCCCCCACCCCGGGATTCAGCACCAGGGCAATACCTGGAAGAGCACAAGTGGCATGTGAGGAGAAGGTGAGAAAGTAAAGTGAATAGCAAAGGGGCGAGTGCTGGGGAGAGAGCTTCCTCTCTGGCAATCTCCAGAAGCCAGGCAGTGGCATTGTCCCCTCTCTGGAGCCCTCCTGCTGCAGAGCCACAAAGCAATGAAACAGGTTACCCCACCCTGACAATTACCTAAGGCTCCACACCACACAATTTACAGTTGCCTTTTCTACAATAGGCAATGCTACTAAGACTGGGAGTCAAAGCAGCTCTACCTAACACACAGAAACAAACACAGGGAGGCTGCCAAATTGAGAAGACAAAGAAATATGGCCCAAATAAAAAAATAGAACAAAACTGCAGAAAAAGAATGAAATGAAATGGAGATAAACAACCTATCAGTTCCGGCCAAGATGGAGGCATAGGCAGTCGCATTGTGCCTCCTCGCGCAACCAAGACTGAAGACAACAAAGATTGAGAAACAATTAACAACCAGAACAGAGAGAAATTAATTGAACAGAAGTCGGGCTCCAGTACATCCAGACCAGTAAGGAGCGACGGAGTCGGGAGGCCTGCGAAGTGGGGTCGAGGGGTCCCGGCGGGAAGAGGCGCTGGCTGGCAGGCGCGGGCGCGCAGGGTGCAGACGGCAGCGGACGGACCGGTGGCGGACTCTGGGCGCAGAAGCACGGAGGTGACTAGCAGACCCAGTGAGGGGCGCAGGGCAGCTGGCTGTCCACAGCCACACGTTTGCACACAAACTAAGTGAAAACGGGCAGCGCCGCCGCGTTTCAAAGCTTAAGAGCCCCATCTGGGAACTGAGGCCAGGAGACTCTCCCAGCCTCACAGGAGACTTCTCGGGGAAGCCCACAGAGTCCGAGAAAGTGCACCAGCCCACCGCCGGGAGCCAGCACAGCAAGCGCCCAGTTTGCTTGTGGGAGGCAGTGGAGGGAACGTAAGTCCTAGAGAGAGCGGAGCAGGCGCCATTGTTCCCTCTCAGAGCCCACCCCCACATACAACGTCACAACCCAGCGACTGGGGTGCCCCGCCCCGTGAACACCTAAGGCTCCTCCGCCCTTACGAAACAGCCACATCCAAACCAAAGGAAAATTAAAAAGATGGCTCAAACATATTTGAAAGCCCCAGAACCAATTTTTTTAAGTGACCAAGAAATTGCCGAATTACCAGATGCACAGTTCAAAGCACTGTTGATCAGGAAGCTCACAGAATTGGTTGACTTTGGACATAAATTAGATAAACAAATGCAGGCTACAATAAGAGAAATGAAGGAAAACACACAGGGAACCAATAGTGAGGGGAAGAAAACTGGGACTCAAATCAATGGAGTGGACCAGAAGGAAGAAAGGAACAACCAAACAGAAAAGAATGAAGAAACAAGAATTCAAAAAAATGAGGAGAGGCTTAGGGACCTCCAGGACACCTTTAAATGTTCCAACATCCGAATTATAGGGGTACCAGAAGGGGAAGAGGAAAAGCAACAAATTG
>PVIA01014489.1:0-26809 GCA_004024845.1 Tonatia bakeri
ACCTGTGGAGATATGAATGTGACTGGCTATGCGACCTCAGAGACTGAACTAAGAACATTTGGATGTTTTTAGACATGAGCATAGCAGGAGTCTGTGGTTCCTAACCTCACTACCATTTCCCTCTGACATTTGCTATGGGTCGTGGGACCTGTTATTCTGTCCTCCTAAGCCTCAAGCCTCAGTGCCCTCATCTGTAGTTTGAGCATAATACTAGTACCCCCTCCTAACATTGATCGGGCGAGGGCCAAATGAACTAATGTATGTAGGAGGCCTGTAACAGCACCTGGCTTAATGCAGGTGGATTCCTGATGGCCTGCCCTGTGCAGTGTTTTTTTCTCATGAGAAAGCCGCTTGGACTGCTATTGCAGGATGAGGATCACAGTGATGTTGACTGAGCTACACATACCTGGAGTGGAGAAGAAAGGGGGGTTGTTGAGTTGTTGCTTTTGCAGGGCATGGCTCTCTCTAAGATGCCGGTGATGGAAGGTGACTGAGGGTTACTCAGAGCTAGATGAACTTCCAGGGTTACTCACTAATATAGTATTTCTTGCCTACTTATATTCAGACTCACAAGAAAACTGTTACTACTTTGGAAGTTGAGATACAAGCCTACACATCTATGGAGAGTTCTCCTTAATGGCAGGTATTTTTGGTGAAATTCTATGAGAGAGCTATATGCTCTCCTCTATGCAGTCGTGGTTGTCAAGCATTTGCAATGTAGTTAGGAGCTGAATTTTTATCTTAATACATTTCAATGTGAATGTCCACATGCCTCTAGTTCCTAACATTGGGCATCACAGTTCTATAGGGTTGGTAGATGGGTTTGGACATTTTATAAACTTTTTGGAACTTGGATGCAGAATTGAAATTGTATGTCTGTTTTTCTAGGAAGTGAGTTCATTGCTGTCATGAGATTCTTTTTTTTATGTTGAAAATATTTTTTATTATTCAATAGTTATAGTGCACATACAATATTAAATTAGTTTCAGGTATACAATGTAGTGATCATACACTTATATAACTTACAAAGTGATCACCCTCAGTAAGTCTTATAGCCACCTGACACCATACATATTTATTAAAAATATGGAATGCTTCGTGGATTTTCATGTCATCCTTGCCTAGGGGCCATGCTAATCTTCTCAATCATTCCAATTTAGTATATGTGCTGCTGAAGTGAGCACTCATCAGATTCTTTTTTGTTGTTGTTACTTTATTTTCTAAGATGTCTCACAACAAGTCAAACTTTTTCTAAATATAAGTATGTTTATTTTAGGCAATGTGAGTGATTTTTAAACAATATGTCTGAAGTTTACATCCAAACAAATCCTTTCTTTTGCCAACAACATTTTTATTTAAATTACTTGGATTTACATGTTGAACATACCTTCATTTTCTTTCTTTGTCACAGTTTACATTCAATACTATTTTACAATACTTTAGGTGTATAGCATAGTGGTTAGACAATCATATACTTTACCAAGTGTTCTTCCTATATTTTCAGTGCCCACTTAGCAATATACATAGTTATTATAATATTAATGAATATAAGCCCTGGCTGGTGTAGCTCAGTGGATTGAGCTCGGGCTGCAAACCAGGCATCGCAGGTTCGATTCCCAGTCAGGGCACATGCCTAGGTTGCAGGCCATGTCCCCCAGCAACCACACATTGATGTTTCTATCTCTCTCTCTTTCTCCCTCCCTTCCCTCTCTAAAAATAAATAAATAAAATCTTTAAAAAATATTATTGAATATACTTCTTTTGTTTATATTCTCACCTAAGGAAATGTTTATTGATTTTAGAGCTAGGAAGAGAGAGAGAGAGAGATTGATTGAGAAATAGAAATATCAATTGGTTGCCTTCTCATATGTGTCCCCATAGGGGATCGAATCTGCAACCTGGCTATGTGCCCTGACTGGTAATCGAACCTGTGACATTTTGGTTTATGGGACAGTGTACCAGCCAATGAGCCACACAAGATAGGGTTGTCTTTTTGTTTTATTGATGGTTTTCTTTGCTCTGTAAAAACTTTTTAGTTTGGTAGTCTCATTCATTTACATTTTCTTCAGTTTCCCTTGTCTGAGGAAATATATCAGAAAAAATATTGCTAAGAGAAATGTCAGGTATTTTACTGTCTGTGTTTTCTTTTAGGGGTTTTATGGTGTTGAGTCTTACATTTAAGTTTTTAATCCATTTGGAGTTTATTTTTGTATGTGGTGTAAGAAAGTGGTGTAGCTTCATCTTTTTTGCATGTATCTATAGGTCTAATTTTCCAAACACAATTATTGAATAGACTGTAATTAGCTCATTGTGTGTTCTTGCCTCCTTTGTCAAATATTAACTGACCATATAGGTGTGGGTTTCTTTCAGGGCTCTCCATTCTACTTCAGTGATCTGTCTATTTTTATGCCAGTCCTGCGCTGATTTGATCAGTATAGATAGGAAGTATAGTTTGACATGAGTTAATGTGGTATCTCCATTTTGTTCTTCTTTCCTCAGATTGCTGTGGTTATTTGGGGTCTCTTGTGGTTTCATATAAAATTTTGGATTATTCGTTGTAGTTCTGTGAAATGTACCATTGATATTTCAATAGGAATCACATTGAATCTGTAGATGCTTTGGGATGTATGGACAAGGTAACAATATCAGTTTCCCTTATCCATGAGCACGGGTATGTTTCCATCTATTTATACCTTTTTCAATTTCTTTCTTCAGTGTCTTATAATTTTCTGAGTACAGGTCTTTTGCCTACTTGGTGAAATTTATTTCTACATATTTTATGTCATTTGCTGCAATTTTAAAGATATTTTTGTTTGTTTTTTAGAGAGAGGGGGAGGGAGGGAGAAGTAAAGGGAGAGAAACATTCGTGTGTGAGAGAAACATGGATCAGCTGCCTTTTGCATACCCCCAACTGGGGACCAAGCCCACAACCCAGGCACACCCATTGCAGGGCCTCAAACCGGTGATGCCCAACCATTGGAGCCACATGGGTCAGGGCTGTTCAATGTGATTTTAAATAGGATTGTTTCCTTAGTTTTACTTTCTGATAATTCATTATTGGTGTACAAAATGCAACCGATTTCTGGACATTTACTTTGTATCCTGCTGCTTTATTGAATTCATTTACCAATTCTGGTAATTTGGGGGTTGAAATTTTTAAGGTTCTCTATACACGGTAGCATGTCATCTGCAAATAATGACAGTTTTATTTCTTAATTTCCAATTTGGATTCCTTTTTATTTCTTCTTGTCTGGTTGCTATGGCTAAGACTTCCTGTACTATGTTGAATAAGAGTGGGGAAAGTGGACATCCCTGTCTTGTTCCCGATCTTAAGGGAAATGTTTTAGTTTTTTCCCACTGAGTATGTTAGCTTTGAGTTTGTCATATATGGCCATTATCATGTTTAGATATGTTCCCTCTATTCCCACTTTGCTGAGAGTTTTTATTGTTACTGGGTGCTGGATTTTTGTACTTATCTGTATCTATTCATATGATCATATTATTTTATACTTCACTTTTATGTGGTGTATCACATTAGTGGATTTAAGGATATCGTACCAGCCTTGCACCTCAGGAATAAATCCTACCTGATCATGGTATATGAGCTGTTTTATATGTTGCTGGATTCAGTTTGCTAATATTTTTGAGAGTTTGGGGATCTATGTTCATCAAGGATATTGGCCCATAACTTTCTTTCTGTGTAGTCCCTTCACCTGGTTTTGGAATTAGGATAATGCTGGCCTCATAAAATGAGCTTGGAAGGCTTTCTTCCTCCTGAATTTTTTTTTTTTGGAATAGTTTGAGAAGGATAGGTGTCAGTTCTTCTTCGAATGCTTGGTAAAATACACCTGTGGAGCCATCCAGTCAGGGACTTTTGTTTGTTGCAAGTTTTTTGATCAGTGCTTCAATTACATCAGTTGCAATCAGTCTCTTCAGATTTTGTTTCTTCTTTATTGGGTTTTGGAAGATGCGTATATTTCCAGGAAAATTATCCATTTCTTTCAGATTGTCCAATTTTTTAGCATTTAGTTGTGTATAATATTTTCTTATAATTCTTTGTGTTTCTGTGGTTTCAGTTTTTACTTGTTCTTTTTTGTTTCTGTCTTTATGTATTTGGGTCCTCTCTTTGTTTCTTAATGAATATGGTTTGTTTATCTTTTCATAGACCCAGCTCTTGGTTTCATTGATCCTCTGTATGGATTTTTTACTCTATTTCATTATTTCCATTTTGATCTTTATCATTTTCTTTCTTCAACTCTCTTTGGGCTTTGGTTGTTGTTCTTTTTCTAGTTCCTTTAGGGGTAAGATTAGATTGTTTGAGATGTTTCTTATTTCCTGAAATTTTTGTTTTAGGCCTGCTCTCAGTGTGTCTTACAGATTTAGGGTTGTTGTGTTCCCATTTGTCTCAATCATTTGATTTCTTCTTGATCACATTGTTAAACCATTAATTGTTTACTGACATGTTATTGAGCCTCCATGTGTTTGAGTGTTTTCAGTTTTTTTTATTTTAATTGATTTCTAGTTTCATAGCATTGTGATCAGAGAAGATGCTTCACATTAGTTTCACTTTCTTTAATTTATTAAGACTTGTTGTGTTTCCTAACACATGTTCTGTTCTAGGATATGTTCCATGTGCACTTGAAAAGGATGTGTATTCTCTTGCTTTGGGGTAAAATGCTCGATAATATCAGTTAAATCCATCTATTCTAGTGTGTCCTTTATGACCACTATTTCCTTGTTGATTTTCTGTCTGGAAGATGTATCTGTTGTGATCAATAAGCTGTAAAAATCATCTACTATGACAGTATCACTATTAGTGTTTATCTCTCCCTTTATATCCATCAAGATTGCTTTATATATTTAGGTGCTTCAATGATGATTGTGTAAATGTTTACAAAGGTTATGTCCTGTTGTTGGATTAATCCCTTATTATGTAGTGTCCTTCTTTGTTCTTATTATAGCCTTTGTTTTAAACTCTATATTGTCAGATATAAGTATTGCTTCCGCAGTGTTTTTTATTTGCATGAAATATTTTTCCATCCCTTTCCTTTCAGAATGTGTGTGTCTTTCCTTCTGAGGTACATCTCCTGTAGACAGCATGCATATGGGTCTTGCTTTCTCATCAATTCAGCCACCCTATGTCTTTTGATTGGAGCATTTAAGCCATTTACATTTGAACTGATTATTGATATGTATGCATTTATTGTTATTTTTCTTTATAACTATGATCCTCTTTCACTTTCTTTATTCTTAAAGAAGTTCTTTTTAACATTTTCATCAGTTTCTAAAAACTATCCAAAAGATTATAGTCTGCTACCTTGGGGCTTTGCTGAAAAGCAAGCAATTAAGGGAAGTAAGGATGCTCTCTGGTAACCACTGCTGCTTCTCCTTTCTAATTTGCCCTCTCCTCAGCTGTAGGTGCATCCTGCAAAGAAATACACAAAGAAAGAAATTTGAATCTGAGACTTCAGGTGCCAGATAAATTGGACAGTGCTGGAAGAGGCAATGGCTACTGCCTTCAGTAGTGCAGTCCAGGCCTCCTTGAATCTAGGCTCCATTTTTGTAGAGTATGACAATGACACTGAAGTCTTCCGTCAGCGCTTCAGGCAGTTCCAGTACAAAGAAGCAGCAGGGCCTCGTGAAGTTTTCAACAAACTCTGGGAGCTTTGTGATGAATGGCTGAAGCCAAAGATGCGTTCTAAGGAACAAATGGTGGAGCTTCTAGTTTTGGAGCAATACGTGAAAATTATGCCCCCTGAGGTAGAGACCTCGGTGAAAGACCAATGCCCAGAGGCTACAGAAAGTGTTGTATCACTATTAGAAGAATTAGAGACCAAAGTGGAGACACCAGAGCCACAGGTGAGAAGAGCTTGGGATCTTGGCATTTAATTCAAAAAGGTATCAGAGGCAGGTGGGATTGGATAGGACATTTGTCTCTGTGCTATTCTTCAACTCCAGGATTTCTCCACAGTCCATTTCATGCTGCTCTTCTGCTGGAAAAAGTATATGGATCAGTGGTTTTCAACCTCATCATACCCAATCCCCCTTCTCCAACAAATATTCTCTAACTTCCCAGTAAGTGTACTTAGGTGAAATTCATAGTTAACATAGCCTACCTACAATCATTCCTCAAAAACACCAATGTTATGTCCTAGTGTCTGCACACCAGATCTGGCCACAACCTGTTTTGTATACCCTGTGAGCTAATAATGGTTTTGAAGTGATAAAGCATTGTTAAATAGAAAAGAGGAGGAAGGAAAATAAGTCACAGCCTGAATGTGGCACAAAAAGCATGAAATATTTACTATCTGGCTCTTTACAAAGAAAGTCATTCAACTTTGAGTCAAGTAGAGCCTAGAAGGAATTTAAAGGAAAAGAAACATAGTTCATTATAAAGTAGAAAGCATTTCAGCGTGCACGTGTCTGGGTTCGAATGCACCACAAGACGTCATGAAATTGTCAGGGGCTTGCCTCTCTGCAGATCCACTGTGAAGATGACATACAGCCCAAACACTAATAGCAGTGTTGCTGTTTGTCCTGTGATGTTCCAAAGTGGTAAACAATTCTTGGTGAATCTGAACAATTAGTAGTATAGTTTTTTGAAAAAAAAAAGAAAAGTTCAATTATAGTTTACACTCAGTATTATTCTGTATTATTTTCAGGCGTACAGCATAGTTGTTAGACAGTCATATATTGTACTTTACAAAATACTCCCCCTATATTCCCAGTTCTCACTTGGCACCATACAGTTATTACAATCTTAATGACTGCATTTCCTATGCTGTCCTTCACATCACCATGACTTAGATTCCCAAAGTATTGCTTCCCTAGAGAAGTCAAGTCAAGCTAAAATTTGCAAAAATATGTTGTGACTACATGACCAACAAGGTGAGGCTCTTGACAGGTTCTTTTGTGAATACTTGAAGGGGACACTCCAAATTTGGTAGGGACCCAGAGCAGTTCTGTACTGTTCATTATCTGTACTCCCATCTCTGCCCACTAAATTCTGATAGCCAGCACCTGCCACCATATCCAAAACACCTCCTGGGGCTGGTGGCCCTGCCCTCTGTTCAGAAGCACTGAGTAAAGCCTGTTTGAGGCTGCCATAGCTGAGCACAGGGCAGCATCTCTGGAGAAGGGAGAAGGTAGTTCTAGTTGGGCATTAGGGGCACTGGAGTCTTGTGTGTTGATGGGACTCTGCAGTTAGCCTGCATGAGCAGGACTTTTCCAAAGTTTGCTGCCTCTAGGATGGAATGTGTTTATGATTTCCCTTCCTTTCTGTGTCTCCTTGTTTGGCTTACTACATGAGATGTTGTCTTCACGTGGTGTAATCCTGCATTGCTGGCATGGTAGGCACCAGCCAAGGGTGGCACTTGAGCACTAGAAATGTGGCTAGACCAAATTGGTATATGCTGTAAGTATATAATGCACACCACATTCAGAAGATGTAGGCTGAACAATAAAGCAGGTGAAATATCGTATTAATAATTGTTTATACTGGTTACATTATGAAATTACAGTATTTTTGATATATTAGGTTAAATACTGCATGCTATTAAGATTGATTTTACCTATTTTATTTTACTCTTCACGTGGCCACTGGAAAACTTAAAATGACTTGGGTAGCTTGCATTATATTGCTACTGGGCACTGCTGGTCTGGACTTTACAATGATGGGTTCTGGCTTTTTTCGCAGATCAACAGGCATGACATGCTCTTGGAAGACCCAGCATCATTTGGACTGGCACGTGTGCTACCAGACATCTACCTGGAGACACTCCCACTCCAACCCATGGGACCTGTCCCTGAGACCCCAGTAGTAGAGATACAGATGCCACAGGCAGGGCTGCAGGAGCTGAGCGATGGTGCCTCTGGGGATGGCCAGGCGTTTTTGGAACCTGGTAAGGCAAGGGTTTTATTTCCTTTCCTTGATTTCTATTTTGACAGCTCAGGAGCTCTACAGGGTTGGGGTTGGTTAGGAACACTGAATACCAGATGAATATCGATCTTTCTGAGAAAGAGTAGGGGAAGGAAATGTCTCTTGAGGAATGGCTGGCCACAAAGCACACCAGATAGAGTAGGGTTCAGAATCCCTTAAGGTGATGAACCTGGTCAGGAAGAAGGCTTTGACCAAAATGCTATACAGGAACTTGAGGAGAGTTTGGGGGCTATGTATCAAGATTAATTTCCCTAGCATATGTTTTATCAATGGAGTCTGTGTTGTTGTTGTCTGTGTTGTTGTTGTCTGTGTTGTTGAGGCCAAAGGCCTCAGTGGCTCTTATGGCATAAGAACCACATTCACACATGCTACTTTATCAATTACCATAGTCACTTAAGATCCTTTAAGAGGATGTAATTGCCTGCACAGTAAAGGAAATATGTATCTTATCCATAAAAACCCAGACCGGTGTTTTTCCAAGCATGCTAAGCAGATTCTCTGTAGCAGGATCACCTGGAGTTAATTTTTAATGAGCTGTCCAGGTGAGTGCTGTACAGACTGCCATTCTAGAATCACTGCTCCAGATGATGCAGGAGTTGATTACACAGGGAGAAAGTCCAGGGGAGAAAGCCCAGGGAAAGAAAGGCTCGTAGAAGTTCATAAAAATCTTGAGGGTGATCAAGGACTTTCCAGGATTGTTTAGAGGGAGAAAGCACAAGGTTCTCTGGGCATACCCTGAGAGATATCACATTAGAAAAGACCATTATACTGCATATGAATGAAAAAAATCTGTCAAATATTCAGGTACCTTTCCTGGTTCCTTGGTTTCCCATATCTTAAGTGCATGAGAATGGGTATCCTAGTCACTAGGACCCATTTGCTCTTGAAGCCAATAGAAATTCTACCTCTGGTATTTACTTACCTACGATTTTCCCACCTCTCTTGTGGTCTCCATTCCAACTGCCATCTCTCCTCTCCAGGTGTCTGATAGACAGTGGGGAATTGTACATGAGAGACTCCACCTCTCCTTGAAAAGGATGGCTTGGTCTATTCTAGGCCTAACAGTAGGACCATATGTTATCTGTGTAACACCCCCACCCATGGAATTCATCTGATAACATCACAGTAATGTTATTTGGTCACGAATTTTTCTTCCTTTCTGCATTTGTTCAATTTGTCTGGGTACCAAATTTTGTAGCTTGCTCTAGCAAGTTTTGGGCATGTAGAAGACATGTATTCTGTCTCGTTTTTTAACAGAGGTGACCAGGAGGAAAAACCCAAAAGGACATATGTGTATCCATTAAGGTCAAGCCAAACTATGTAAAATCTTGTCATTTATATTCTAGTCTCTACCTTACCTATATCCCTGATCTGCTAACAAGTTTTTTAAAATCTGTAATGCTGTATGTATGCCTGCAACAAGTGGCAGAACCTAGCCAGTCGTGTTCAGTTATAAATCTTTCTGCATATGAATTCCCATACATGTGTGAATTTGCTCCTCTTACCAACAGTGTCAGGTACAAAGATCACATGTGATGCTGAGCAGCACTATTGCTCTTGATTTGAATACTTTAGTCTCTGAAGCACAGGAAAGTTCAGTATATTTAACAAGGGAGAGATAGAATGATGTAACAAGTAAAATATGTCAATTAGGAGGAAAGGAGACTACCCATTTCTCATCACTGTTTAAAGTAATATAACATCCTTTGTCCTGCTGACTGGGAAGTCTTTATGTCTACCTCATGGTCACCAAAGTGTCTTTCTCCTTAACACTTGTGAAGGGTCGAAGGATCTGCAGGCTGATCTGGGAACAAGATATGACCAGTAGGGGGCAATAGCACACGCAAGCTTTGTTGGGCAACTCTGTCAGGTGTGCTTGTGAGGGAAGTCAGAGGTCAGAGGGGAGGGGCACAAGGGAACTCTCCAGGGAGTAAGGGCTCAGAGAGGGGGTTTACCTGTCTAGGTGATGTCACAGCCCAGTAGCTCACTGGCAGTGTATCGGTCAGAGAATTCCAAAGGGCAGCAGCAGCTTGGAATGATATAACCACAAGGCTCCATCTTTTCAATGGCTAGCAGTTGTGGGGTGATATTTTCTGAGCTACACAAAGGAGGGTGGCTCTAAATGGCTAAAAATATGCTTCTGGGGCTAATTTTCAAAAAAACTGGATGTGAGAGAATTTGAGGTTGGTGCTTGCAGGCTTTGGAGTAGGAAGTCCCAGCCCGGAGTGAAGAACTGAACAACCCTGGGCCCAGTACAAAGAGACCTCACTCACTCCCTTAGGCTCATTTCCAGAACAACCTCTGGAGTGTCTACTGTGGCATTTGAGGGCAAAGAGAAGAGCACTGCCAATAGAAGTAGGCATAGATGCGTGACTTCTGACTGACATTCAATGTTGAAAAAACTACCCTGGGGCCAAGCTGAAAAAGATGCACCATGAGCATCCTTGCAGAGGCATGTGTCAGCAAGACAAATTTCTAGCTTAGGAATGACTGGCTAGTGGGCATATACATTTAAACCTTTAATAGATATGGTTGAATATCCTCCAAATGTACTGTACCAATTTGCCCTCCCATTCCAGCATATGAGCACCTGTGTCTGCTCACCTTCACCCACTGGCTTGCCTTGTGATGAGTGCCATGGCTGTTTTCCACATGTTCACAGATAGAAGGAGGGCTGATATCTGTGAAGATCTTTTTAATCAGTGTCCAGTCCATTCAGCATTTGTGACAGTTTTTCACTGACTGCATGAGCAGAAGGTGGGAACTGACATCAGAAGGGTTTCAGATGTGTCAAAGGGGGGTGGATGGTGGTCTTAACTGACATGGGTTGTGAGCATTGGTTGTGGAATAAAAATTAGTGATAGTGGCAGGAGGAGGGCTCTGAGCATGCAGAAAGTGGAGGCTGAGTGCACCTGAGCCACAAGGATCTGAAGTGACACAGGAGGGAGGTGGGTAGGGGTAGTGTTGGTAGACAGTTAAGAATTGCATGAGGTGAATATCCAGCAAGGAGCTCAAGTTTGGGCCAGCCTCTTTGAAAGTTGGCACCAGGGAGTACTATGGTGGGGTGAGTAAGTAAGGTGACAGTCCTCAGTCGTCTTTGGTTGGTGCTGCACAGAAAGGGGAAGCTGGACTGATGGTAAGTCCATGAGACCTAGCTGCCTGGTGATGATACTCCTGGCCTTGTTCTCACGGGTGCTAGATTCTGTCTCTGGGGCTGCTTCAGTCCTTGACTAGTCACGTCTTTAGCCCCCTTTCACCCATGGGGCAGTTTTTTGGGATGGTTTAATGGTAACCTGTGATGAAGTCTAGAGCCTGAAGAATATCAAGTCTATGTTCTATGTATGGGATGGGAACCCGCATAGGAACACATCCTTTAATTCTGAACTTATGTTCACATCTCTGCTATGGGGGGGATTCAGCATTTCCAGGTTTCTACCACCCTAAGGCTGTGCCACTGTCCACCCACCACCTTTGGGATAGCTCGCACTTTCACTTGATGGCACCTTGTCTTTGATCCATGACATCCAGTTTTATTTGACCTGGGGCTCATACCCTCTCTTTCTAACCTTACTTTTGAAATGTAGGCATAAGATAAACAAAATGAACAGTTGTATTTAAAGTCTCTCTATTTGAAATATCTGGCCTTTTACAAATGAGAGTAGGAAATACTGTGTTTTAGTCGATTTCCTCTCCTTTGATATAGTGTCCTAAGCTGAATTTTCCTTCAGATCAACATTACTCACACTGACTTGCGAATGTCATTTTACTAATTCCAGCATTTAAACATTGCCCTTTATTTCCTTATGAAATGAGCCATTTCCAACCCACACTTTACTGCAGACCAGTAAACTTGGCCAGAAGTGAGATAGGGATGTGCAAAGAGGGTGGAGACACAGCAGCTCTCACTGAGGAGAGGGGTGGTAGGATACAGGGGGACTTGTGTTGTTTTTTATTGACAGTGAGAAACACTCCTTGATGATGATTTCAGTTAGTTTCAAGAGAATCTACTTCTAGACTTCAGCTGTAACAAACACATACAGGTTATTTTATTTTATTTTATTTTTTTGCCTATTGCTTACCCACTTCAGTTGTCATCAAATTTGAATATTTCTTACTAAAATTACCCCAGTAACCAGTTTCCTAACCCCTACTTTGACTTCTCTATTTTTCCACTTGGCAGTCAGTGGGACAGTGTTTCTCAATTTCAATATGGCAGCATTATAGGAAGACTGAGTCCAGGTTCTGGCCCTACACAAACCCATTCTCAAAACAGCAGTGGAACACATTCAGTGTATTGACTTCACAAGAGAATTGATTCACCTCCCTTCCATAGACTGGAGGAGAACAGCTTTGAGTTGAACACAATAGGATCTCCCCCACCCCCAGTTTGGGTTTTGTTCTTATGTTGAAAAATGAAAAAAACAGACAACAAAAATGACTTGTCAGAGGCCCCTGGTGAAGCAATGCTGACAAGGTAGTAGGCAGATATTGAGAGGTCGTATGTCCTAGAAAGAGACCTATGCTCCGCATAAACCTGTGTTGACTCAAAACTGCCCTTCCTCCCATCTCTCCTATGGCCAGCATATTCACTGCCAAAGCCTGACTCCATAGAGCCCTGGATGAAGGAACTACAGGACTACATGGGAGAGGAACAATTTCCGTGGCTTGACTTCAAGATAGGTAGGTAATGGTTCATGTGATGCTTGGAAAACCTAAAGAAATTTCCTGCTTACTCTCAGAGTAAAGAGGTTTGGGATGGCACTTGGTGTATTTATCTTTTCATTATGTGTTGAGCATAACTCTTCTCAGTCCCTACCTATCCATTCCCTTTGGAACATCATGCGGTCTTCAATTTCTATTCATGACCTCCATTTTGCTATTGGGAGAGAAAATGTGTGAAAGCAGGAAAAACCTGCAGAGTACATGTTCATTTTCTTTTTCTTTAGATGGAAATGCACTTCTTGGTTTCGGTTTACCAGAAGACCTCCAGCAGCCAAAAACTCAGCTGGGAAATCCTGCAGAGCACACATTGCCTGTCTATGATCAGAACCCCTTTCCAGAAGAAAGAGCTGAGATATCCAACCAGGAAGAACCTCTCAGCCCCAGAGCCCATGAGCAAAACCACGCCCAAAGGAGTCCACACCAGTGTCTTCACTGTGGGAAAGTATTTGTTTCCAATAAGGTACTTAATGGGCACCTGAAAATTCATGCAGGAGATCTCCCTCATGAGTGCCTTGAATGTGGGAAAAGATTCCTTCGTAAGTCCAACCTACAAAGGCATCTTCGAGTTCACAGAAGGGAGGCACCCTATAAATGCAGTGGGTGTGAGAAGCAATTTAGTCAGTTATCACACTTCACAGAACACCAGAAAACCTCTTCTGGGCAAGAAGTATATATTTGCCCTGAGTGTGGGGAGCGTTTTTGCAATAGAAAAGGTTTTGTAAACCACCTAAAAATCCACACAAATGGAAAACCTTTTAAATGTCACAGTTGTGAAAAAACATTTAGTCGACAAAGAGACCTTAGCGTGCACTACATGACGCACACTGAAGAGAGACCATTTATGTGTGAGTATTGTGGGAAAAACTATAGACATAAATCAAGCCTTGTTTTTCATTTAAGAAAGCATTCAGGGGAGAAGCCATAGAAATGCACTCATTGTTTTACAAGCTTCATAAAGAAAGCATGCTTTAATGTGCTTGAAGCTGCTCACTTTGGAGAAGAATTTGTTGGGGAAACCAGGTTGTACACAAATTGACACAAATCTATGAAAACTTTAACCTGCACTAGACTGTCTCAGAAGAACGGTTTTGTTTGAGCTTATTCATAAGAACAGTTTTATCTTTGCTTTGCTTAAAATCCATCTTCCAAGGCATATAAATTCTAGAGCATGGTGTCAAACTCATTTTCGCTGGCAGCCACATCAGCCTTGTGTTTGCCTTCAAAGGGTTGAATGTAATTTTAGGACTGTGTAAGTGTAACTACTCCTTAACTAGGGGCAAGGAGCTTAGCACTCCCACCAGGTAGAAATGGGGTGGAGAGCTGGGTTCAACCCTTGGGCCTTGTGTTTGACACCTGTGTCCTAGAGTATTCTCTGACTGTTGACACTGTACCAGACATGATTATTTCTTTTTTTAATAATTATTTTATTCTTGTTCAATTGCAGTTGTCTGCATTTCCTCCCCACTCCCCTCACCCCAGCCCAACCTACCTCCCTCCCTTGCTTCCAGCATCCCCCTTGGTTTTGTCCATGTGTCCTTTATAGCAGTTCCTGAAAACCCTTCCCCTCATTATCCCCTCCCACCTCCCCTCTGGTTACTGTCAAATTTTTCTTAATTTCTATGTCTCTGCTTTTATTTTGCTTTCTTTTTTCTCTTGTTAATTAGGTTACAGTTAATGGTGAGATTATATGGTATTTGTGTTTCACCATCTGGCTTATTTCACTTAGCATAAGGCTCTCCAGCTCCATCCATGTTGTTGCAAAGGGTCGGAACTCCTTCTTTCTCTCTGCTGTGTGGTATTCCATTGTGTAAGTGTACCACTGTTTTTTGATCCACTCATTTACTGATGGGCACTTAGGTTGCTTCCAGCACTACGCTATTGTAAATTGTACTGCTATGAACATTGGGGTGCATAGGTTCTTTTGGATTGGTGTTTCAGGGTTCTTGGGATATGATCCCAGCAGTGGATGGAAAGGCAGATCCATTTTTTGGGTTCTTGGGATATGATCCCAGCTGGGTGGAAAGGCAGATCCATTTTTAGTTTTCTGAGGAAATTCCATACTGTTTTCCACAGTGGCTGCACCAGTCTGTATTCTCACCAACAGTGCAGTAGGGTTACCTTTTCTCCACAACCTCTCTAGCACTTGTTTTTTTGTTTGTTTATGATGGCCATTCTGACCAGTGTGAAGTGGTATCTCATTGTGGTTTTAATTTGCATCTCTCTAGTGGCCAGTGATGCTGAGCATCTTTTCATATGTCTCTGGGCCTGCTGTATCCAGACATGATTATTTCTGCATAGGCAAGTCTTGTTTAATCCTTATGATGAAAATGTCTTTGTCCCAGGTCAACCACAGCACAGGTGTTAGTAAGGGATATGTAATGTTGACATTCCTTTCAGGTCTAGGGTCAGTAATCCAATAGATGACGATGTGCCCATTTGACCTGTATGTATGCAATATTTTAGTCCTGTGGAAATGCATATGCTGTTCCTGTTTGATTGCCACTGACTAGTAGTTGGAGTAACATGCAGACGATTCCCTGATGGTGCCAACAAGCACTTCCCTTGACTCCCTCTTACATCACAGGCAGAATCTCCTGTGCACCCACTATTATGTTTATACATCACTTGAGCCTTGAATGCAGTCTGTTTTTGACATGTGGAGCACTTCTGAAAGAGAAGGACAAGGAGAAACATGCGACTCATAACGTACTGTGAGGGGCAGAGAACAGTACCCATCGCCCCAGTACCAGGAAGAGAGAGTGGACTAGATAAATGTGGAGACCTACCTGGAGTGAACTTCCAGGAACCATTGTATTTGCTTTTCGTTCTTTGAAATGATGAAAGCATTGAAGGCCACAAACTTTAAGTCTAACTTTGGTCACCTCCCAAAACTCTTATGCAATGTTCTTACTTGTTATTTTGCAATCGTTTATTATTGTAGTTTATGTTTTATTCTGTTCTGCCCGAAGAGTTGGACATTGTCGATAATTTCTGTCAAGTTTTGTTTATATTGCAAAGTTATTAATAAATGCGGTTCATTCTAGTTTTGCTTTGAAGTTTATTTACATGTTCTTGAAGACTTTTGACTTATGACCATAGAGACTAATGGTTCCATTTGTAGGGTACACCCTAGGAGAGGAGTGGTTGTGTCATCAGCTTATAGCCATTTACCTTCTCTAAAAACTGCCAAAACATATGACACACACCTTTTCCCACTCCTTGGCTTGTGATTTCATCCACTAATTGGTGTCCCCTGATGAAGAGAATTTCCCAGGTGTAACATAGTTCAACTTACTGTTTCCTCCCCCTTTACTATTAGTGCTGCTTGAATCCTGGTGGAGAAATGTTTTGTCTACCCCAAGATCATGAACATATTTTCTGCATGTTCATTTTAAAGTTGTATTTTTTTACCTTCCACACTCATGTCACATTTTCCCTGGAGTTGATTTCTTTTACAAATGGTATGAGGTAAGATTCAAGGAAACACTTGATATTTTCTCCTCAGCGTTTAGGTCTTAGCAAAAATTGAGCTGGTAAGAGACTGTATTTACCAGCCTGTACATGGAATTAAGCAAGTGTGTTATGAAGAACATCCCAGGCAAAGGAATGTCTCATGCAAAGGTCTGAGGAGAGAAACACAGAGTGGCTGGAGGGAAAACTAGCGTGCTAGGCAAAGACCAGGTAATGAATAGAGGGTGTAGTAATCCACCTGATGGAGTTGGAACCTCATCTCGGAATCAGTGGGAAACCATCCATCTAGTTGAGAAGAACTGGTGACATGCGCATTTTCTAAAGCCCACTCTGGCATGGTGATTAGGGAAGACAAGATCGGGAACAGGAAGACCAGTGAAGAGACTGCTGCAGATGAGAAAGTAGGTTGAGGTAAGGACAGTGGTGTGCAGATGAAGCAGAAGGAAAGAGTTATTTGAAGGGGGGGGGATTAGGAGGCAAAATCCACGGGCTCCAATGACTGACTGGATATGAGGAGTGTGATAGCCAGATCTGTGTCCTGAGGGCCTGGACTCAGGAGACTGGGGGAGCAGACCATGAAAAGGGAATGAGGGCTCCCTTGGCCGATAGGTCCATGGTTACTTGTTGAAACTCATAGAAGTCTCAGTCCTGTCATCCTATTCACTCTGCTCGAGACTGTCTCCTGCCCACAGCGATTCACTCTTAATAATCTTTGGGGATCTATTATGTTCCAGATAACATTATAGGTACTGGGGATGGCAGAGTCCCAGTGTTTGGGAACATCACAGGTTAATAAGACAAGACTAAAAGTTAAGGAGAAAAATTCTACATCGAGATGGTAAGTACAGTCACAAACAAGTATGTATAAGTTAACACTGGGAGAAGGTGGTCAAAAGGTACAAACTTCCAGTTGTAAGATTAATAAGTTCTAGGGAGGCAATGTACAACATGATGACTATAGTTACCACTGGTGTATGATATCAATAGGTAGGAAAGTTGTTAAGAGAGTACATTCTCGGAGTCCTCATCACAAGGAAACAATTATTTCTTTCTCTTATCTTCTTTGTTTTTATTGTATCTGTATGACATGATAGATGTTAGCTGAACCTATTGTGGTCATCATTTCACTCTCTCTCTCTCTCTCTCTCTCTCTCTCTCTCTCTCTCTATATATATATATATATATATATATATATATATATATATATATATATATATATCACCTTGAGCTTAGACAGTGATGTGTGTCAATTATTTCTTGATAAAACTGGGAAATAGAAAGAGAAACTTAAAAAATTAAAAATTAATCATGACCCTATGACATTGGAATCCCCCCTCTGGCTTGTTATCCACAAGAATGGGAATCTGTCTGCAGGAGATATTAGCACCTCAGTGTTCATGGCAGCACTATTCTCAAGAGGCAAGCTGTGGAAACTATCTAAATGTCTGTCAATAGAAGAGTGTATGAAGAGAATGGGGTACGTACATTCAGTGGAATATTATTCAGCCTTGAAAAGATGAGGAAATTCTGTGATATACAACAACATAGATGAACCTTCAAGACATAATGCTGGGTGGAATAGGTCAGTCACGGAAGGACAAATACTGCATCTTTCCATTTACACGAAGAATCTAAAATAGTCCAACTTTTTAGAATCAGAGTCAGATGGTGGTTACTAAGGGAGGGAGAAATGGGGTGCTGCTACTCAGTGGGACTCAAGATTCACTTATGCAAGACGAAGTTCTAGGCTCCATACTGTCATGTACACATCAGGCCTATAGTTAACAGCACTGATCTGTACACTTGAATTTTTTTAGAGCATAGAGCCCATGTTCGCTGTTCTGACTATAATAACATAACTTTAAAAAAATAGAAAAGAAAACCACCAAGACTTACATTTAATGGAATAAAATGAATGACAAGAAACCCACAAATATTCTGTAAAATAAAATGCCAAACTGCATTTAAGGAGAGTGGTCAATAAATATTTCTGAAGTGAAGAAATGAACACATTTTTAGAAGGAGAGAACAAAGACTGAGATGTTGTTTACTGGCACCTGAGGATCTACTAGGGGTGGTAGAATGGGATCACCAACGTCCAAATGTTTGCTGGATAGACCCAGACACGCTGTTTTATACATACTCTGAGGAAACCAGGATGGGTTCCTGGGTTCATGAAATGGGTATCAAGAAGCAACAGTTTCTTCTTTCTTGGAAGGCCCTCTACAGTGACTATGTATTAACATTCAAAGGGAAATAACTTACAGTAGAGAATGAAATACTCACAGTGTTTGATCTGTGTGTTCTTTTTCACGCTATGTAAGTCTCATCCAGTCTTTTTTTTAAGATTTATTTTGAGGGAGGGAGGGGGAGAGAGAGAGAGAGAGAGAGAGAGAGAGAGAGAGAGAGAGAGAGAGAGAGAGAGAGAAACATCAATGTGTGGTTGCTGGGGGCCGTGGCCTGCAACCCAGGCATGTGCCCTCACTGGGAATCGAACCTGCGATGCTTTAGTTCACAGGCCGCACTCAATCCACTGAGCTATGCCAGCCAGGGCTCACGCTATGTAAGTCATGGAGTGAAATGGCCCTCCACTGCTTGGCAAGACGGTGAAAGTTTCCTGACTTCCATTTCTAAGCTCCATACTGTTACCAACATCTATTATTATTTATTGAGTGCTTATACTATGTCATAATTATTAATAAGTATTTTACATACTTCTTCTCATCTCATCCTCCCAATCACCACATGAGACAAGAACTGTTGTTTTTTAAATATACTTCAGAAATGAGGAGACTGAGGCTCAGAGAAGTTTAAAAAATTACCCAAGGTCACACAAGTAACTGTGAGTCAAACTGCAAAGCTTAACTCTAAGCCCTGACACCCTTTGTTCGTTTCTGAAGACAGATTTTTTTCCAGTCTGTAACTGATTACTACAGGTCCTTAACTCCTAAATCAATCCACTGGGGCAAGATGTGTGGCTGTAGCATTCAGACTTTTCCAATAATAGCAAAGAAATGCACAGCACACTCAGCAGGATGTGGGGCACTACCCAAATAAAACCATCAATGTTAATGCAGACGATGCATGAACATTCTCCCATTAAGTATGGGATAATTAAACTTTACAAATATCCTCACATCCTTTCTGATCGAATTTGGTTCCCCAATTTTTGCAACAAACTTAAGAAGAACAATCTGCTTCTCAATAGCTTTTTCTGCTTCACTGCTATATATGAAGGAATGTAGACATTTTTGAGATTACCCTTCAAAGAAAAACATGGGTCATCTCTATAGCCCCAAGCCATTGTCCTGGACAAGTCACTGGTAGATTTTACCTGGAAAAAAAAAACATGTGTAATTTTCAAAAAATTTCATTCTTCATGGATAATCATATCTTCAAATAACCTTAAGGCAACCAAGAAATCTTGCTGTTGTCGTCAACACAAGCTACAGTATAATGGCTCATGTCTGATCACAAAGGACAAGGCAGTTGGCATATGATAGGTGTGGATATGATATGTTTGCAGGTTTGTTGTTAAAACAAATGAACATTCAAAGAAATGAAAAAAAATTAATAAGAGCTCTGGAAAAAACTGAAAAGCCACCCCAGGCATCCAACCCCACCTTCCAAAGAGAGACAGGCCTAAAAGTATTTGTAGCATTCATAATCTTCATGGAATATGCAGTTCTTAAGTTTTTAAAAGATACACTTTAGCCCTAGCTGTTGTAGCTCAGCGAATTAAGTGCAGGCCTGCGAACCAAAGGGTCACTGGTTCTATTCCCAGTCAGGGCACATGCCTGGGTTGCAGGCCAGGTCCCCAGTGGAGGTGTGTGAGAGGCAACCACACATTGATGTTCCAATCCCTCTCTTTCTCCTTCCCTTCCTCTCTCTCTAAAAACAAAATAAATAAAATCTTTTAAAAGTACACTTTATTTTTTAGAGCAGGTTTCGGTTCGTAGCAAAATTAAGCAGAAAGCACAGATTTTCCATATGCCCTGACCCCCCCCCCACACACAGATAGCCTCCTATGTTATCAACATCTCCTGCCCAAGTGGTACATTTGTTACAACTGAAGAACCTACGTTGACACACCATTATCACTCAGATTCCCTAGTTTATATTATGGGTGGTTCACTCTGGGTGTTGTAAATCCCATGAGTTTGGACAAGAGTATAATGACATGTATCCACCATTATAGTATTATAAAGAGTAGATTCACAGCGCTAAAAATCCCGTGTGCTCTACAATTATTCTTATTTTAAACTGTGCAGGAGCACAACAAATTTAAGAAACTTTCCCAATTCCCTATATAAAGCCAAAAGAAAAGTGATTCCAAAACCTGACAAAATAAGCATAAAGAGGGACAAGTGTAGACCAATTCCACTTACGAAGATGCAAAAGATAATACCTTAATGAAAAATAAGCAAATAAATCAAACAGTACATTAGAAGAATTATGTATCACTTCCTCAAAATAACAATAGCTCAATATTAAGAAACCAATTCATATTTTCTCCACATTCATAATTCAAAGGAAAAAATGACATGAGAATCTTGAGGCTGTTGAAGAAATATTTGAATCATCTATCACGCCTTATTTTAAAAATCACTCCTTTACCAATCAGGTATTTCAAAACAAATGTCTGTGTCCTGCATTCCCAATAAAACAAGAACCAAATAAGGGTTATAATGAGTCTTTTTGTATTATAAGATGCTCATTTTTAAACATTTTAACATTTATGAAATAAAGATGATAACCATACATACTTGAGATTTCCATTATTAAATCAATGATGTGCATTAAAGTTCATGGTAGTCTTAGAACTGAGGAAATCTTGTTTTGAAAGGGTCAATCAGTGTGAGATAGGCAGAAATAATGTATTTTGTAGATTCTAAAATCTGCTTTTGGGATTCTGAAGTCATAATATTTCTTATTATGCCTGTCGAAATTGACCAAAAAGAAGTTGTGGTACATATATGCAATGGAATATTACCCGGCCGTAGAAAGAAAGGAAACCTTACCATTTGTGACAACATGGAAGGACCTAGAGGATATTATGAGGATATAGTGCTAAGTGAAAGAAGTGAGACAGAGAAAGACAAAGACCATATGATTTCACTTATATGTGGACTATATAGAACAAAATAAATGAACAAACGAAATTGAAACAGACTCATGGATTCAGGGATCAGACTGATGGTTGCCAGAGGGGAGGGGGTCAGGGGGATGGATGAAAAAGGTGAGTGGACTAACAAGTACAAATTGGCAGTCACAAAAATGTCAAGGGAACGTAAAGTACAGCATAGGGAATACAGTCAATAATATTGGAATAACTGTGTACAGTGCCAGGAGGGCACTTAAAACAGAGTATATGATGGTCTAACAACTATGCTGCACATCTGAAAATAGTGGAAAATAATATTGACTGTAAACTGTAATCGAAGAATAGAATTTGAAAAAAGGAGGCGGTACACATGTATATCCAAAGGAATAGTACACTGCTATTTTGTCAACCAAGTTTCTTCTCACCATCTCTATATAGTCTCTTTTTGAGGCTCTCAGCTGGAACTCATTCATGGCACAAATAAGCCATTGAGAACCGCCCCAAGGGCACCATCTCAGGGCCTTTCCTAAATGCCAGGCTGTTATTTCTGGCCTCGTGTTGCCTCCTGCTGTTTGTGTGGGGCACTGCTAGGATGTCTCCATCCCACAGCTCCAGGTGGAATGTGGGGCCAGGTGCCATTCTGCTTTGGGATTCCCAACCTCTCTTAGATCTCTATGTTTCCTATCCTGATATTCTTCCCTTACTTTCCACATCTCCCAACACCCCTTTTTCTCTCCAGTGACACTGCATACAGCTAGCTATACAGGTGTGCGTACCCGGGGAGAAACTCCTGGGAGAGCCTGGTGGTTGAGGTGGGATGTGATGGGAACCACAGAGCTACCAGGAATGAAGTCAGGCACATTTGGGCAGGCTAGGGGCTTGGCTGGAGGAGTGAAACAGGGCAAGGATGGCAGGCAAGCAGGTCCAAACCCCTGCAAAGCATGTCCAGGAAGAAGATGGAGCTCTGCCAGGGGAAGAGACACAGAAATCCAGTGGGAAGCAGTAAAGCAGGGAGAGAGGCAGCATCCACAGCACTAAGCTTTCCGGCAAGAAAGGACACAAATTCTCTCCGTGTTTAAAGTATTTCAAGGTGAAAAGTTGGAGGGTGAATTAAAAATAAAAGTTGGGGGCTAAGATAAACACAACACGTTGTACTTGAGTTGGTAAATTCTCAGATGAACATCTGAGAACATAAATTCTAGACGAACATTTGTGGAAACTGCTTTTACATGCATAATGTTTGAACAAAGAAATTAATGGATGGTGGATGGTGGGAGCAAGGTTTCTCCTCACTGTTGTTGAGGGAAGTTATAATTAAGCATGAAGGGACAGCTAGAATGATTCACATGGCAATGGATTAGGGTTGGAGACACCAGTGTAAACTCATGTTTAGCTTAATATAGACGCAGATGTATAGATGTAGAAATATTTATAGATATGTGTGTGTACATGTTACATTAGTTTCCTATTGCCGGTGTAACAAATTACCAAACACTGAGTGGCTTTAAACAAAAAAATTTTTTTCTTAGTGGTATGAATGTGAAAAGTGTAAAGTCAAGTTGCTAGTAGAGCTGCATTCCTTCTGGAGGCTCCAGGTGAGAATCTGTTTGCTTCCTGGTCTTTTTAGCTTCAGAGGCCATCTGCATTCCTTGGTTCATGACTCCTTGCATCTCTCCACTTTCTTTCTTCCATAGTAATATCTGCTACTACTCACTCTGCTCCTGCCGTCCATCTTTTATAAGGACTTGCAGTGAGTTCAGGGATTTTTTTTTTTTTTTGGCGTGGTGATGGTTGTTATCAACGAAGAGACAGGACCATGAGAGGTGGTAGTAGCACCATAGCGTTCTTTGGGCAGTGTTTAGACAGACCAGTATGAGAAGGGAAGTCCCCTCCAGCAAGAGGCCTACCAGAGACAGAGGCATGGGGCTACCACCCAGATGCAGAATAGGGCAAAGGAATTCCCAGGGAAGAAGGGGAAGTCAGAGAGGGGCCTTACATTTATTTCTACATGACATCATTCAGCAGGTCAGTAAGGAGTGTCTGGGTCAGCTAGTTCTGAAGGGCAGCAGCAGTTTAGGGTCTTTTGTAGCCCCAGGATTTGACTTATTTGTGGTTAGCAGGTGTCGGGTAAATTTTTGTGGAGATGTAAAGTAGGTAGGTTCCAAATGGCTTTAAAAATGTGGGGGGTGGACTATATTTAAAGTGGCATGGTGTATGAGAATTTGAGTTTGGCAGCAGTGGGCTTTGGGCTAATGGTCCTAGTCTGCTCTGAAGAAGTAAACAACAGAGGGGCTCGTGAGGAGGGCCTCTTCTCCCAAGTCTCCCTGGGAATTGACCCTTCGGGTTTCCCTCCACTGGCTTTTCCAGATGAAAACTTCACTTCCCTTTGGGGCTGAAGGCTTCTCCCTAAACCCTCCTGAATGAACATGCCCTCACAGGGCCCACAGAATAAGAGGAGTGCTGAGAGAGGCAAGGGGCACCACGAAAACAGGGCACTAGTGCAACAGCAAGGGGGGCAAGTATTGAACCACCTAAAGCCTGTGGAGATGCTCTACTTCTTGGAGGGAAGCCAAGAGCCCCACTCCCTGTGCCACACCCTCACAACACTCAAGGAATCACCACTTTTGTGCCCACAGCTCAGTGGGTGCAGTGCCCTGAGTCCAAGCACACGGCCAGGCAATGGACCTCATCTCTGAGACCCACCAAGACCAAGGCACCTCAGCCATTTGTGCTGGGCCAGAGTTTGGATCCTTGGTCTGGACTTGGTGCTGTTGGCCACCAGCTGGTGGATGCCACTCATCCTCACAAAGGGCCAGAGTGCCTTCACAGGTGGATGCAGCTGGGTTTCAGACCCACCAGGCACCCCAGGAGCCCGATGACAGCTCTCAGGGGAGATGAGCTTCTGATTGGGCTTCCAGGAGGTCAGTGGAGAAACCCTTGCGTCATTGCTGGAGCTTTGCCATGGGTGGGTGGCTTTGGCTTGAGATGCACTCCATGAAGCAGATCCTGGAGCTGCTGGTGTTGGAGCAGTTCCTTACCACCCTGTCCCAGGAAATCCACAGCAGTGTGCAGAGCTGCCCAGAAGTTGTGCCTCTTAGAGTACAGGCAGAGAGAGCTTGTGAGACCGAGGGAATAGGGGAGTGAGAGAGAGAGGTTTCACCTGTGGTTGTTTGGCCCCAGAGACTGCAGCATCACAGAGTCTTACTTCCCCACTTGGATTGTCTTGACTGGCCTGAGTAGACCTTTCCTGGCCAAGTAACCCTTTGTAGTGTAGCCTGGAACTTCCATCCCCCAGATCTCCCGCCAAGAGCACAGAGTGAATAGTGAAGGGTGCCTATTTCCACAGGGAGGCAGGCAGTGTGGCTACTGCAACAGTTAGTGTTGGCTGTGGACTTAGATAAAAGGGGTTCAAATCCTGGCTCTGCTGGCTGCCCACTAGCGGCGTGACTTTTGCAAGTTACTCTTCCTCCTTGGGCCTCAATTTCCCCCCTGGTAAAATGGCTTCTAGGGCTGTTTTGAGGATTAAAGAGACAGCAGCATGTATGTTGTGATCACACTGCTGGCACCTAGTTAGTGCTTAAAACTGTTAGCTGGTCTGGCATGGTGGTAGGTGCCCGTAGTCGCAGCAACTCAGGAGGAGAGGTGAACCTGGCCCCAGATTACATTAGCTGCTAGAACTCAGCTCCAAACGAGTCCCCCAAGCTGTAAAGGAGACAGGTGACGAACAGTTATTTGGTCAGGTAGAAGGGAAGAAGTGCTCTTTTAAATTAAAATTTTAATTTTGACATTGCTAAAGTCCACAATGCAGTTGAAAGAAATAGAGGTCTCCTTTACCCCTCCACCTCATTTCCCCAATGGTAACATCTTGCAAAACTGTAGTAAAATATACAATCAGGATATTGACATTAACATAGTCTGGATACGGAACAGTTCATCACCACAAGCCTCCCTCCTGGTGCTCTTTTATAGACTCACCCACATCCTGTCTTTCCCATCCACTCCTCTCCTACCTGTGCCTACATCCCTCACTGCTGGCAACCACTGATCTGCCCTCCCTTTTTATAATGTTCTCATTTGGAGAATATTTTTACCTTCATGTGAGGGTATATTTATTGATTTTTGAGAGAGAGAGAGAGAGAGAAATAGAAACATCGACGTGAGAAATATCCATTGGTTCCTTCCCATATGTGACCAAACCTGCGACCAAACCTACAATGTAGGTCTAAACCCGCAATCTAGGTATGTGCCCTGACTGGGGATTGAATCTGCAACCTTTTTGGTGCACAGGAAGGTACTCCAACAAACTGAGCCACACAGCCAGGACTCAAGAGTGTTTTATAAATGGGAATGGCATCCATACCTCTGCCTCTGGTGCTGTCTTCCCCTGAATTCTCTCCCATGCCTTCCTCCTCTGAACATATCAATACCTTTCCACTTAAAGTTAAGCCCTCGCAGGATCCTAATAGACCTGCAGTTTAAGTTGTTCCCTGGACTAAAGCTGAATTAGGAGCCATTGTTAAAGAATTTCCCAAGGTAACTGAGGATCCTCACAAGTATGCTGGAAAATGTGATATTTTTATTCAGACCTTTCAGCCTGGGTCTTCTGATTTATAGCAGCTAACTCATATGCCAGTTGGTGAAGGCCAGGCTCACCATTTGATGACAATTGCTTGATGGGAACATCCCAGAAGGGATTTCGAAAAACAAACCTCTAACTTGGGGAAGAACCTAGAACACTAGCTTTGAGTAATTACAGTAGCTATCCCAAAGTCAGTTGATTGGAGCAAAAGTCAGACATGCTCAAAAAAGTCTCACAAATCTTTTCATGACCATTATAATCAATGTCAGGTAATTTTTCAAGAAAATTCTGGTCTTCCCTCAGACACTGATTCCACTTGGGTGACCCTTAACTCTTTGCATGTCAATGGGCTGAACTGAGATCTTGCCGTTTTAGTTAAAAGGACCAGGATGGAATGGGAAACCATGTCCACCCTAGATTTGATTAATTTGGCCCTTCAGCTTGTTTGTACTCTACATGAGCTGCCTAGAAGATTGCCAAGATTTTTAATTTTCAGCCCTGGCAGATGAAGGCCCTGGCTTATATGAAACCAAAAGACTCCAAGCTTCTGTTCTTGTCTCAGAGCCAGGACATTGGAAACGGGATTGTTGCAAGTTTAAGCACTTCAGGTGCTCTCAGCCTTCTAACCAGCCTCCCCAAGGTCCTCCTATTTCCCAATGATGGGGCTCTGAGGAAGTACAGGGACTTGACCCAATCCCCCTTCTTAATCAGCTTGGAAATACTGTTCTTCAAGTTGGTAATGAATCTCTCTGTGTCCTTACTGACACTGGTGCTACACTCAGTTTTCTACCCAACTTATATGAAGCGGTCTCTGCCTCAGAGTAGTAAAATAGTTCAAGAAGTGGGAATTTCAAGTATCTCAACAGGTTCTTGCCTCTGCATCTATTCCTTTTTGCTTAGGCCCTTGAAGAGATAAACAGACTTTTCCCCTTAGTTCTTCTGCCCATATTAGTTTATTAAGGTGAGACTTCCTAGAGAAATATTGTACCATTAA
>PVIA01014490.1:0-26866 GCA_004024845.1 Tonatia bakeri
GTACGCCACATTCCCAGGAGGGGCCGTGTCACAGACGGGGCCGCCGGGGAGGTCCCTGCAGCCCATGCTGGCCGGCCCTCCTGGGCTGCCTGTGGCTTGCAGACTGGGAACGACTTGTGTGTTTTAAAGAGTCATCAGGAAGAAGAAGGAAAAAGACACGCAGCAGAGACCCCACACCACCTGCAGAGCTGAGAATAATGGCTGCTTAGCTCCTCCCAGGAGAAGCCGGCTGGCCCTGCCTCCGCCCTAAACCAGTGCCAGTGGTTTGGGGGAGGGCGGCCACGTCAGCCTGCTCTTTGCGCACAGCACAGGTCAGGTGATCAGTCATGAAGATCAGTTGGAAAGCCCCAAAATAATTCGAAAACTATGCATTATACTTCTAAATAACCTAGAAGTCAAAGAAAAACTAGGGAAATTAGAAATATCAAAACCTGTTAGATGCAGCTAAAGCAGCACTTGAAGGAAACTTTGTAGCTCTACATGCTTACAATAGAAAAGAAGTCTAAACATCAGTGACCTAACAAGTTTCTACCTTAAGAAGCCAGAAAGAGAAAAGCGAGTTAAACCCAGAGTGTGTGGTAGAGAGGAGATGACAGGGACAAAAGAGGAAACCAGGGAAATAGAGAATGAACAACTAATAGAGAAAAAATGAAGACAAAAGCTGGTTACTTAAAAAAAAGACCAATAATCCCTGGTTGGTGTGGCTCAGTGGATTGAGTGCTGGCCTGTGAACCAGAAAGTTGCCGGTTTGATTCCCAGTCAAGGCACATGCCTGGGTGCAGGCCAGGTCCCCAGCTGGGGACTCGGGAGAGGCAACCAGTCAATGTATCTCTCGCACATTGATATTTCTCTCCCTCTCCCCATCTCCCTAAAAATAAATAAATCTTTAAAAAAAGACCAATAAAATTAATAAGCTTTAGTTGAGTGATGAGGAAAAAAAGGAGGAGGACAGGCATTACTAACACATAACTATGAAAGGGGTGTTGCTATAGGAACAACTTGACATTAAAGGTTGCAAGGTCGTATAAAAAACCGCATTTGATGAATCCTTCAGCAATGCCAGTTACCAGAATGGGAGCAAGTGGAGAGAGAAAACGCCTATTAAAGAAGTGGAATTCGTAATTTGAACCATCACCAAAGAAAACCTTAGACCCTGGTGACATCTGTCAAACATTTTAGGAGGAAGTGACACCAGCCCTGTGTGGACTCGGACGTGGAGGAAGGGGACCGTCCCCAGCGTATTGCGGACGGCAGCACTTGCCCTGCACCCCAGGGTGTGGAGGCGGCATGGCCAGAGCAAGCTGGGCAGAAGAGAAGCGTTTGCATGCTATGTCTGTCCTTCTGACCTTTTAAAAAGGTTCTAATCTGTGTCTTTGTATTTAAAATTATGTTTTTATACTCAGCACATAGTTCTTGCTTTTTAAAGTCTAGTCCGACCATTTCTGTCTTTAATTGAAATTATGAATCCATTAACGCACTTTCCAGTGTGGTTGAATTCATCCTCTGAGTACAGGAAGCACGTGCAGGCACGTCAGCTCAGTCCGACGGACGGGTGGGTGGGGTTCTGTCAGAGGAGGGCTTGTTGGAGCACAAGAGCGAGTGCAGGGTGACAAGGCGGGAGGGGGGCACTGTGTCCTTGTGGCCAGGTAGGCTCAGCAGTGGGGGTCGGGGATGGCCAGGGCCTGGTGGCCCCTGTAAAGCAGCCTGGTGCGTGGAGGGTGTTGGGCCCCAGCAGGTTTGAAGTGAGATGAAAGGAGTGCGGAGATGTTGGCGGCTTGGAGAAGAGAACCTGTGCCGCAGGGACAAGAGGGTGCCGGAGGGACGGCGGACAGTGGAGCTTGTCGTGTGGACAAGCGGGGCTCGCTCACATCACGCGGGTAGCTTTACTGCTCTGAGTCCAACGTGGAGAATACATCCACTATTATCATAACTTCGCAAATGATGGTTCTTACAACAGTGCCAAGATTTGTAGTCTCCAAGCACAGGTTTCCTCTGTGAAAGACTGAGGCTTTATGTTTTCCATTTTGTGTCAAACAGAGCTGGGCCACCACCTGACAGGTGAGGCTCCCTCTGCACCATCCTGACAGGGACAGCAGGAGCCTGGACTGGTGTGTGGGACACAGAGGAAGGGCTAGGTTGGTAGAATGTCCTGGGGCCCAGTGGTGTGTGAGGGACCTGGTGGTTTCAAGGACGACCCTGGGTTATTCATCAAGGCCTGAACGGTGAAAGGAGGGGGTGGAGGAGCAGAGGGTCCAGCAAAACAAGCTGACTTGAGTGTGACTTGCTGAGCTTGCATTCTGTGCATTGTTCTGGGTTCTTTTAGGAAATGGTTAGGCAGGTGTGGCCGCGAGAGGAGATGCGGGAGAGACTCAGGGAAACAAAGGTGCCACAGTCACAGGGCCTGGGGAAGGGGGCCTGGTCCTCATGCAGGGACTGGGGGGAAGCCCCATGAGTGTCTGTGGCAGAGGGCTGGTGTTGGAGTGCTTAGGAACAGCCTTTATGGGGTCCCACGGAGAAGGAGGCAGGACCTGTGCGCAGGGCAGGCTGGCTAGTGTGTGCAGTCCCAGCAGGCGCTACATCGCAGGGTGCCCCCTCCTGGCCTGGCCTGGCCTGGCCCTGGGGCGAAGGCAGGGGTATTGCCTGGGGGGTGGGGAAGGGGTAGGCACAGGGGAGGAGCCACTCTGGATGGACATGTGCAGAGGGTCACAGGTCTGCTCCTGCTGGGCCCTTTGCTGTCTGTAAGAATGGACCAGCCCCAGGAGGGGCTGTCTGTCCCCAACCAGAAAGGAGTTCTGAGCTGCCAGAGCATCATATACAGAGAATCAAAAGTATACATGATACAGAGACACCTGGGCAGATGTGTCCAGTGCTCCCTCAGGAGGGGCCAGATGCTGGGGACAGGGCTTGTGAGTCATTACCTTTCTTGGGGTGGAGGGGCATCCAGGTCTGACACGAGGGAGATACACCTCCTAAGGGAGCCAGGGAGTGAGAGTACCCCGGGGGGCCAAAGGAGAGTACGGAAGGCAGGTCAACCCATAGGGAACCAGAGCCGGGACGTCCCTGCTGACCTGGGAGCCTGACCCAGACAGGTGTGGTCAGAGGTGCCTGGGTGTGGGCCTCTTCCAGCGCAGGTCGTGTTGGGGACAGGCCTCCTGGACTTTGGGGCAGAGTTGCTGGGAGAAGTGACCTTCTTGGGCTTGCTTGCAGCTCGGTGGCCGTCACCATGTTCTGGAAGTTTGACTTGAACACCACATCGCACGTGGACAAGCTGCTGGATAAGGAGGACGTGACGCTGCGGGAGCTGATGGATGAAGATGACATTTTGCAGGAGTGCAAAGCTCAGAACCGGAAGCTGCTGGACTTCCTGTGCCAGCCTCAGTGCATGGAGGAGCTGGTGAGCCTCGTCACCCAGGAGCCACCCCTGGACATGGAGGAGAAGGTCCGCTTCAAGTACGTGCTGGGCAGGGCCGAAGGGAGGCGGTGGGGGGGGGGCGGGTGGCATGCACCACTCCTGTGGCGGGGGCGGGGGGTGACTTTTCAGTCTGGGTTATAGTAAGTTATGTGGTGTGTTGGAGTCTTTGGAGGGAAAATATGCTGGAAGACAAAGACAGACCGTACAGCAGAGCTGCAGGTGGAGTTGCAGCATGAGCCTGACAGACAGACGGACAGGGCTGCACCCCCCACAGGAGGTGGGCCCCGCCTGGTGAAATACCACTTGGGAGGGACTGTGGGAAATGCTTCACTGTGGGGTCCTGGGCTCATGGAACCATGTCATGTTATTAGTGACCAAAATGTCCCATTCGACAGTTGACCAGTCTGTCATAAGAAGACAGAAGAGTGCGGGTGCTGTGGCAAGGGCTTGGGATGAAGGCAGAGGGTATAAGGACAGGGGACCTTGGATGACAGGAAGGACAGAGTGGACCCAGCCTCTGGCTCTAAGGGTGCCCACTGGGGCCTGAGTCGGCGTGTCAGGACAGACAGGCATCTGGACAGCAAGTGGTGGGAGGTCTTAGAACAGGATCAGCAAACCAAGGCCCGCAGGTCACATCCTGTTTTTGTGTGGCTTGCAAGCTGAGAACAGGTCTCTGTTTTTAAATGGTTGTTCAAGTGAAAATGACACTGAATTTGCTTTTCATTGTTCACAAATAATGTCTCTTTGTTGGAACATTAGCACACCAAACCCTGTACTGTGAACAGAGATCACCTCCAGTCCTCACCTCTGCCCTTCACACCAAGTGTGCTGGGCCTGTGAAGTCAGGCCAGTAGGACAGCAGGAAGTGCCTGGGCTGGGATAGTCGACCCTTTGGAAGGCAGGGGACTGGTCTGTGGAGGGGTCAGGGCTGAGGTCCTGGCAACCACCGCCTGTGGAAGGTCACGTAGAGGCCGTTGTGTGTGGGGTGCTCCTGCTCAATGCGTGTGGCCTCTGCACCACCATTCACAACCTCCATCCCTTTCACCCTCTCCCTCTCCAGTGCATCCTGTTGGGTGTCAGGCTCTGTGGTCTCCCTGTCTAGAGGGCATCGGTGATGGGTCTGATGGGAAGAGTGCGGAATCAGGCAGAGGGGTCCCGGGGCAGTGTCAGTGAGCAGGAGCATTTTCTAGTCCGAGTGTCTGGGAGGAATGAGCACCAGGTGCCAGGCTGAGCAGACCGAACAGGAGAAGCTGTTGGCCTCGGTGGAGGGAACTGTGGAAGCCAGCAACTGTGCCCGGAACACAGAGGCCAGCTCAGCAGTAGATAGACGCTCTTTACCTGTGCACGCTATAGGCACGCACTGGATGTCGGGGTTTCTCACTCCTTGTACTCAGTACCCCCCGGGCCCTTCCGGGCTGTGAGTCCGTGGCCATCAGCCCAGCAAACTTCTTGTGTTATTTCCTGGGTAACCCCCCCCCCCGCCGCCCCAGTTTGCCCGCTGTTGTCCCTGGGACGCCACATGGGTGTCAGATCACCCGGACACATGCCGTCTCCTTATTTCTGCCCCGAATGTCTTCTCTTTGCCTTTTTGTCTTACATCTGAGAGATTTCTTCAGATTTTATCCTCCTGTCCGTTGTTGATTTAAAAAACGTTCTGCTATCTTTTTTGATTCCTGAAAGGCCTTTCCTATTCTCAGACGTTTTAAACACAAGCCTCCAGTTCTTGATGTGGCTGCTCGCTCAGTGTGTAGCTCCGGGCAGCTTCCTTCCATCTGCCACTCTGTTCTGTGCGCCGCGTTTTCCGGTTGCTGTCCAGTCAGCACCGCGCTCCTGTTGAGAGAGGCACTGAGGCCTGTGTGGTTTGGGGTCTGCATGGGCCTTGCTCACCATGCTTCACTGGGCAACAGGTGCTGGCCACTTGGTTAGGTGACAACTGGTTGACTTTTGTCCCTGTCCCATCAGTTTCTCCAGCAAAGAACCCTCCCAGCTCCTACCTGTGGCAGGTCGACCCGGCAGCACCTTCAGTCTGGAAGAGGGGCTGGGGCACCCCAGTGTTGTCTGGGCCGGGCCCTGCATCTGGACAGGGTCCCACCCCCCCAGCTGTGCCTGGCGGTGGTGAGCCGGGGGCTGCTCTGGTGCACTTCTCCCCGGGGACGGCGGAGCCCCTGAGTCCTGCGCCTGTGCCGGCACACACCCTGCGAGGGAGGGCGGGGGCATCCTGCTCCCCAAAGCTTCCAGGGAGCCCCCCACCTCCACCCAGGCCTCGTGTTTCGCTGTCGCTCTCCCTGGGACTTCCCCAGGTGTCAGGTTGTCCTTGCTGGGCCACCACTTTTTTTTTTCTTTTTTTTAATTTATAATTTTTTTTTAAAGATTTTATTTATTCATTTTTAGAGGGGGAAGGGAGAGAGAGAGAGAGAGAAACATCAATGTGCAGTTGCCGGGGGACATGGCCTGCAACCCAGGCATGTGCCCTGACTGGGAATCGAACCTGCGATGCCTGGTTTGCAGCCCGCGCTCAATCCACTGAGCTACACCAGCCAGGGCTGGGCCACCACTTTCCATCTTCTAGGCATCACACAGCATCATGTCCCCTCCTTGCCTTTTTTCTCTGCATCGCTGGAGTCACTTCGAGAGGGAATGGTGACAGATCCATGTGCTTGGTCTGCCCTAACTGGATTCCTCCTCTTTGTGTGAGTTGTATCAACTGGTAAAGCAGTCTCCTTTTTTGACAAATGATATAAAAGCACTGATAAAATCACAGTCCCTCTACCTAACTGCAGCCTGAGTGGGTCAGGGCAGCGTGCACATGGGGGCCTGTGCATGTGGACAGGCCTGGGCCTCCCTGTCAGCTCTCCAGGGCTCCCCGGAGGGAGTGGCCATGCTCCTCCCCGGGCCCGACTCTGCCTGCGTTCAGCGCATCTTCTCTCGCTTGGAGGCTGGTGACACCTCTCTGCCTGCTGGCGTGGTGCTTTGCTGCAGCTGCGGTGCTGCTGCCCTGGCCCTCCCGCCCTGCGCTTGGAGCACGCTCTCTGTGGCCTCCTGCTCCTGGTGGCCGTGTGCTCTCTGCTGTGCTGGTTGTTCACTACACAGTAGTGCCGAGCCACCTTGTCTGATCCTTGCCTCAGTCCCTCGAGGTAGGCACTGGGCACCTCTCTCTGGGCCCCTCTTAAGCCGAGGCCTGCCTGTTAACCGCTCTCCTCCCATGAACCTGCAGGGCCCTCACACCTGCTGTGCACGCAGCCCTGTCTCCCTGAGCCCTCGGAGGCACTGGCTCTGGACTAGTGAGGACGCTGCTCGCAGCCACATGGGGTCATTCCCTGCCCCTTCATGCTTCAGCAGCTGTTGCCTGCAGAGTCTCAGACCCAAGCCCCCCCAGTAGGTCCACAGCAGCCACGGGGCTTAAGGCTGTGCTCAGGCCTATGTTGGTGGCTACCAGGCAGGAGGATTGCAGTGGCTGACCTCGATGCTGCCCGGCTGACCTTGACACTGCTCAGCTCACCTGGACACTCCTTGGCTTCACTCACAACCTGAGGGGAGCTGGGTACTCACACCTCCATGTTCAGAGGAGGAAGCCCAGGCACAGAGAGGTCAGGTCATGTGCCTACGGCTGCACAGCTTGTCCCTTGTCATGCCAGGTGTGTGCCAGTCAGCCCTCAGGGCACTCACCCCCGGGTGGGTCCCTGTCTCCGGGTGGGAACACAGGGCATGACTGCCTCCCTGTGTTCCCAGGTGTCCCCCCAGACACAGCACTGGGCGTTATGACTGGCTCAGTGGCCACAGGCTCTGACCTGGACCCGGCAGGGTGTTCAGTAGGTGGCCTGTCCCCGGGCGCAGCAGCGAGCCCACCTGTGTCATACAGGAAGGCAGGGAGCCAGTGGTGGCGTGGGGCCACTTGTAATGGGATGAAGATTATTGTGTATCTGGTCGTAGTGCATCGCTTACAGATGTTGGTGTCACTTTGTGATAATTTGCTTGCAGAACACCCCTCACCAGTACCGCACGGTAAGCTTCCCTCTAGGGACAGACTGGGCCTGTGCTTTTTTTTTTCTTTGATTTGTCGCCCAAGGATGTGTTCACTGACTTTAGTGAGGAAAGGGGGAAAGAGAGAGACAAAGAGAAACATTGATGCAGGAGAGAAACATCAATCTGCTCCCCTCCCCACATCCACATGTCCCGACCAGGGATAGAACCCGCAACCCAGGCACGTGCCCCAGCCAGGAACCAAAGTAGCTACCCCTCGGTATATAGGATGACGCTCTGACAAGCTGAGCTGCTTGGCCAGGGCTGGACCTGTGCTTTTCGATGTGTAGGGGTAGGAAGGGCACAGAGAAGTGGGAGGACAGACATGGCGGGGACCTGGCCTCAGTGACTGGTGGTGACAGGTTGTGACAGACCTAGCAGGCCCGGAGAGAGTGCAGGGCGAGAAGGCCGGGAGGTTGTGGGTTAGAAATGCTGCCCTAGTGGTCAGAAATACCAGCCAGTCACAGGCTCAGTGTCTTCTGTCCTGCTCCGAGGCCCGCCAGTGACTGCTCTCACCAGTGGGTCTGCTTCCATGGCGGCGGATGATTGAAGTGGCTCCCCGGGGTTGGAGAGGTCTCATCTCACTGCCAGCTGCTGGTGCTGTGCCCTCCAGGTACCCGAACACGGCCTGCGAGCTGCTGACGTGCGACGTGCCACAGATCAACGACCGTCTTGGGGGCGATGAGGCTCTGCTGGACCTTCTCTATGACTTCCTGGGCCGAGAGCCACCTCTAAACCCCCTGCTCGCCAGTTTTTTCAGCAAGACCATCAGCAATCTCATCGCGAGAAAGACGGAGCAGGTACAGAGTCTGCCAGGCCCACGTAGCTCGCTGTCAGCTGCCCTTGGCGTGGCTGGGTCAGCAGGCTGTGGGGACCTTGTTCCCAGCCGTGTCATGGGACTCAGTGGGGCATTACGGCCTTCTGTCACGTGAGTTGGAATTCGAGTAAGAAAGTGGCTTCCCTAGAGGTATTTCTGCTGCCGACTCTGGACACTAGCACTTCCTGCCGTCCCTGGGAACTGTGCAGAACCCTGGCTAGGACGGCCCGTCCTGTCGCCAGCCAGTCCAGGGACGTGTCAGGGTTGCAGGATGTCCACCCTCTAAGGTCTGTTGTCCCTCTGTGTGGATGGCAGCGTCTTTGTCTAGGGCACTCACTGTGTCAAGGCGAGTAGGAGGAAACTCCTGTGAATGCAGTGAGTGACTTTGTCTCGCCCTGCTGACCGTGGTCTTCCTGGGGTCTGTGCTGCCTTGGTGTCACGTCCTACCTGACATGTGCTCAGGGCTGTCCACTCCGGGCGCCCCGAATGGGCGCGGGCGAGAGCCAACAAGGACGCCCGGCTCCAGCCCAGAGCCGGTCTCTCGTCTCGTGCCGCCTGCCCGCCAGACAGTTCCCAGCGAGCGTGCCATTCCTGTAAGTACTTCAGTGTACATCTCTAAAATAGGAAGATGTTTTTCTCTTAAATATAACGATGTAGACTGGGAGGAGACAAGACTTTGTTAATAAGCAGATTGCATTATCATACCCCAACAATATCACCCGTAGTTGTTTGGTATCACCCAGTGCCCAGGCAGGGTGCTGCCGACGTGAGGAAACTGTTGGCCTGTCGTGAATCTTCAGTGGCCTGTCTCCTTTCGTGAGGCTGTGAGTCCGAGCTTTGGCGGGACCTGAGAGGTGTGGGTCAGACGTTTTCTGCAAGCTGCTGGAGTGTGAAGGGAGAGTTGTGGTGGCCGCGGCGGCGTTTCTGGTTTTCGGTAGTGAGTCGCAGTCCCAGGGGTGACAGTGCTCCTGGGTGGGGCCACCGCCAGAGCTGAGGGCTGTCCTGGGCCCCAGGAGCATGTGGTCCAGCTCTCTGGCCCACACCTGCACACGTGTGTCCAGCGCAGGTGCGCCCCACAGCTTTCAGATGCCGTTTGGGTTTCCTGCTGCTTGCGGCACTTCCCTTGCCCAGTAACGTGAATGGCACCCTTAAAATACGTGTTCTCTGCTGATGGATGTGGTACATTTGTGTGAAATCCCAGCGAGACAGAAGCCCAGGAAGCAGCCTCCTGTGATGCTCTGGAGGCCGCCAGGCTCCCGCAGCCCCCCCGGAGTCCAGTTAGTTTGCTGGGACACCTCACGTCACTCGTCACTCAGCCCGCTCACCGGACCGCAGACGCGTTAAAAAGGCTTTAAGGGGCTCGGACCGGCAGCCAGCTGCAGAGACGCGGTGCAGCCCCTGAAGAGGGGGCTGGCCCAGCTGTGCCTGGAAGCGCCCCCACACCAGGGCATGTATGCTCGGGGGGTATGGGGGCCGCGTTGCGCAGCTGTGTGTGACTGAGTCATGGGCCACTAGAGACTGAGGCGGGCTCAAGCCCCTCTTCCTGCTCTGGGAGTTGGGGTGGGTCGGCCGAAAGTGTAGCTCTAACCACACGGTTGGTTCCTGCTGGTAACCAGCCCCCACCCTTGGGCGGGGTCCAGAAGTCACCTCATTAGCATAACAAGATAACCTTTATCACTCACTGCACTTGGGAAACTCCAAGGGTTTTAGGATCTGTGAGCCAGAAACTAGAAGGAGGGATAAAGTATTTCTTACAAACCCTACTGTCACAGCCAGAGTGATTGTTCTTCCATGTTTCCGTAAGAGAGGTGGTCGTCAGTGGGAGGACCTGCACTCCTCACTGCAGAGTATTTCAAACATGGGTCCGAGACGGGGTCGTGAAGCCCCATGTCTCTGTCACACAGCTGACAGGTATCTGTTCCTAGGCAGTCTGATTTCTTCTGTGCCCTTATTTCCAGCCCCCTTCGCAGGTGTCGTCCCCCTTGGTACGTAAGTGTGTCAGCACGCGTGTCTGCAGGGTGAGGTCTCTCTCCACAGGCTTGGTCAGGGCTCCTGTCCACTGCCGTGCAGTGCGGGCACACCGCAGTTAGTGTGGCCACACCGCAGTTAGTGTGGCCGCCACCTCCTGAGGAGCCTTGTCGGGTTCACACCGCCTCCTCTGTCACGGGTCGGGCTGCTGTGAGCACCCTGCCCAGTCTCGTGTGTGGGCTGCTCCGTCAGGAGGGGTTTCTTGCAGAAGACAGGTGGTCACGGGTTTCATCTTCTGTGTCACTCTGTCTTTGATTGGTGTACCTGGCCATTCACATTTAATGTGATTATTAGTATGTTAGGGCTTATAGCGCCCATTTTATGTGTAGTTTTTCTGTTTATTCCCATTGCTTTTCATTTCTCTGTTTCTTTTTTCTGCCTCCTCTGAGTCACTTGACCATTTAAATTTTTTCATTCTGACTTGCGTGTAGTGTTGGCGAGCAACCTCTGTGAGTTCTGAGCGGCCACCAACGATGTGTTCCGGACTCAGACGCACGCACGTGTGGTCTTGCAGGGGCGACGCCAAAGCAGCTGAGCCGCAGCAGGGGACAGTGGTTCCTCTCCCCGTGCTCACCCGCCTCCCACGCTGTGGGTCTTCTTATCTCAGCCGTCTGGTGGGTTTATGTGATACCTGCTCTGGCTTTAATGTGCATCTCCCTGGTGACTGCTGAGGATGAGTAGCTTCTCTTACATTAATTAGCCTTTGGGTATTTTCTTTTGTGAAGTCTGTTGTCCATTTTCTGTTAGGCTGCCTCTTCTCTTTTTGGTTTGTAGGAATTCTCTATATTTTGTGGATACAACTGTCTAGTTGATTTTCATGTTGCAAACGTCTTTCCCAGTCTAGCTTGCCTTTCTTATTGTCTTGACTCTCTCAACGAGCAGAGGTTGTGATTTGCATGTAGTCCAATTCAACAATCTTTTTACTCGTGGTTGGTGGGGTTTGTTGCCGTTCTGTTAAGAAACCCTGGCCTGCCTTGTGTGGCCCAGCGGACTGGGTGTTGGCCCGCCAGCCGGAAGGTCTCCAGCCCGATGCGCGGTCGGGTGCGAGCCTGGGCGCAGGCCGGGTCTCTGGGTGGGGCGTGGGAAGAGCGACCAACTAATGTGTCTCTCACACTGACGTTCCTCTCCCTCTCTTCTCTCCTTCCCCCTCTCTGAAGTAAATAAACGAAGCCTTAAAAAAAAAAGAAAGAAACCTTTGTCTACCTCAAAGTCATGAAGATATTCTTCTGTATTAACTTTTAGAGCAGGGGTGTCAAACTCATTTTCACGGGGGGCCACATCAGCCTCTCGGTTGCCTTCAAAGGGCCAAAATAATTTTAGGACTATATAGATATAACTACTCCTTAACTGTTAAGGAGCTGAAATTACATTCAGTCCTTTGAAGGCAACCTCGAGGCTGATGTGGCCCCCGGTGAAAATGAGTTTGACACCCCCATTTTAGAAACTTCATTATTTATTTTACCTTTCATACTTCTATCTATAATCCACCTGGAATTGGTTCTTGTAAATGGCATATGGTTGAAGTATTTTTTAAAAATACACATATCCAGCCCCAGCTGGTGTGGCTCAGTGGATTGAGCGCTGACCTGTGAACCAAAGGGTCGCTGGTTCGATTCCCAGTCAGGGCACAGGCCTGGGTTGCAGGCCAGGTCTCCAGTACGGGGCGCACGAGAGGCAACCACACAGTGATGTTTCTTTCCCTCTCTAAAAATAAATAAAATCTAAGATTAAAAAAAAAAAGCATGTTCAGTGGACCCAGCACCCTTTACTGATAAGGCCTTTCTTTCTCAGTTGCTCTGCGTGCCCCCTTGAGGTAGCCTGCGTCTGCGTCCACCTCTGACCCTCCCCCGCCCTGCTGTTCGGGCTGGAGCTGCGCCAGCCAGCGCTCGCCCAGCTGCTGTGTCTCGAGGGTTTGATACTCGACAGAGCTAGTCCTCTCACTTTTTCCTTCAGGATTGCTGTTACTATTTTTTGTCTTTTGCATTAGTTTAGAAATGGCAGGTTTAGGGACGTGTCACACCTCCCTGTAGCCGGCACCTCAGGTTTTCCCTTAGGTGGTTGGTACTTCCATGTTTTTCTAGATAGTATCTTTTTTACTAAGAGTTTTGAGATGTTTGTAGATTCACATGCAGCTGTACGAGTAGGAAGAGATCCTTTGAGTACTTGGCCCCGTTTCCTTCCATGGTAACACTTCTCAGGCACCGGTAGGATATCGAAACCGGGCTATCGACATGGGCGCACTTCACTGACGTGCCTCGGGTTTCTCGAGTGTCCTTGTGGTCACGTGCGCATGTTAGATTCTGTACACGTCACTGCCTGTGTCAGTCGGTGTCTCCACCCTCGCAGGCAAGATGCGAACAGCTCCAGATCCCCAGGGGCCCTTGGGTTGCCCTTAACTTTTCCCACCTTTTTCCGGCCCGTCTCTCCACTCCTCACTGGCCCAGCAACCACTGACCGATCTGTTTCTATTTCTAAAATTTTGTCATTTCAAAATGTTATTTAAATTAAATCAGACAGTACGTGGCCTTTAGGGTGAGCTTTACCCTTTCCAGCACAGTTCCCTAGTTGTGTGTGTCGGAGGCACATTAGTACATTCCTTTTTAATTTTACTTATTTTTATTCTCTTATCCTCATCTGAGGACGTATTTTCCTTACTTTTAGAGAGAGAGGAAGGGGGGGAGAGAGGGAAGTGGGGAGGGGAACACCGATTGGTTGCCTTCCCGAACACACCTCAGCCAGGGGAGGGACTGCTCCCTTTCGGTGTGTGGGTGACTCTCCGCCTGCTACCCACCCGCTACCGCAGGCCCGCCGGCCGCACCTCCCTTCGCCTGCAGCGCAGTGTCCTGTGCCGTGTGCGCACCACGCCTGTCCGTCTAGGCTGACTGATTTCCGGCAGTTACCAGTGAAGCTGCTGTTCTGATCACTTACCTTTGTATTCTTTATCTGTGTACAAAATGTATTATCTGCGATTAATGACAGCTTCATTTTGCCCTTTATAATTCTTAGACCTTTTAGACCCTTTGTCTCTTTTTTTTTGGCTTACTGCATTGGCTATAACCTTTGGCACAATGGTGAGTGAAGTGGAGATGGTGGGTTTCCTTGTTTTATGTATTATTATTATTGTTATTTTTAAAGATCTTATTTATATATTTTTAGACAGAGGGAAAGGGAGGGACAAAGAGAGGGGGAGAAACAGCAGTATGTGGTTGCCTCTCATGTGCCCCCTTCTGGGACTTGGCCCACAACCCAGGCATGCACCCTGACTGGGAATTGAACTGGTGACCCTGTGGTTCACAGGCTGGCGCTCAGTCCACTGAGCCACACCAGCCAGGGCCTCCTTGTTTTTTGTCTCAGAGGAAGTGCTTTCCACACTTCACAGTGAAGTATGATGTTGTGGGGGTTTTGTATTTTTTTTAAATCGGATTAAGGGAATTTTCTTTATTCCTGGTCTTTTTAGTTTACAACTTGAATGGTTGTTAAAATGTATTGAATTTTTTCCCTGGTCAGCATGGCTCAGTTGGTTGGTCATCCTGCAAACCTAAAGGTCGCTGGTTCAATTCCCACTCAGGGCACATATCTGGGTTGTGGACCCAGTCCCTGGTGAGGGCCCGTGTGAGAGGTAACTGATGTTTTTCTCCTTCTCTTTCTCCTCCCCTCCCCTCTCTTTAAGAATAAATAATAAAGTTTTTAAAAAATTTATTGAATTTTTTTACTATATGTACTTACTTGATCATACGGCTTTTCCCCCTCTGTTCTGTAAATAGGTACATTTCACTGAATGGTTTTTAATGTTAAAACAACCTTGATTTCTTGGAATATAGCCAGCTTGATTGTGATATGCTTTCTTTTTGTCTTTTTTCTTTCTTAAAGGTTTTATTTATTTTCAGAGAGAGGAAAAGGGAGGAAGAAAAAGAGAAACATCAATTGTGGTTGCCTCTCCCTCGCCTCCTACAGGGGACCTGGCTTGCAACACAGGCATGTGACCTGACTGGGAATTGAACCAGATACTGGTTCCCAGGCTAGTGCTCAACCCACAGAGCCACACCAGCCAAGGCTGCTTTTTTTCATAGTGTTGCATTTTTTCACCTGTGGTCATAAGTGAGATTGGCTTATAATTTCCCTTTCTTATAATGTCCTAATCAGGTTTTTAGGTTGAAGGTCTTATGTTGGTGGGCCATGACATGGGGCATATTCTCGTGTTTCGTGTCCCTGGAAGACTACATGTGAGCGTGGGGTTCTTCCTGTCTCAGTGTTTGGTAGAGTTCACGAAGGCCATTAGAGCCTGGACTGTTCTTACAGAATGCAGATTTTGTGTCTTTTGGTACGGCAGAGCTGGTTTTTTATTTCTTCCTGTCAGTTTAGGTACTATACATTTTTCAAGGAAACTTTTTTGTTTTTCTAAGTTGGCATAAATTGGCATAAAGTCCCTAATAACCTTGCATAATAGCTTTTGTATCTATAGGATCTGTAGTGGTTTCCCTTGTTTTGTTCCTAATAATCTTTCTCTCATTTTAAACAACCCTCCTCCCACCTCTTTTCCTTTTTACCTTTCTCCCTCTTTCTCCCCCACCTCCTGCTCCCCTTCCTCCTGGCTCAGTGTGAGTGTGGCTGACACCCCCCAGCTGATGGTTCTTCTCCCTGACCCCACCGTTCCCAATGGGGTCCTGGGTCCGCCCGGCACAGTGGCCTGGACATGCAGGTGCTCCGTCTTTGGCTGGGCTGAGTGCAGCTGAATGTGCAGACACGCGGCCCAGGTGGACTTGCCCGGCTGCCTCTCAGCTGCCTCCTGCACAGCCTGCCCACAGTGCTGGCTGCTGAGCCTGCTGCCCTGTGGCTTCATACTCAGCTGTCTCCACCCCCTTGGCATTGGTCACCAGCTGGCCAGTGTCAGTGCCTCTTCGTTCTCAGACTCGGTCCTGGTTCCCTTCGGCCTCTCCCGGGGCTATGGGTGCCTGGTTGTCTTGTGTGCTCTGTGCTCTCTGGATTAGCCTCCCAGGTCCAGGGGCTGTCACCAGTGACCGCCATCTGCTGGCTCATCTCTTCCGCACCTGTCATTTCATTTCTGTTGACACCGTGAGCCCATGTGTCCCGGGGGGTTGCTGTGTGTGGCGGCCGGTGTGGTGTTACTCGGGCTCTTTGTGTCCTGTTTTCACGGAGGCTCACCTGCAAGCACACCTGCCAGCCTGGGGTGCCCCCGCTTCCTGGCCTCTAGGAGGGCCCTGTGTGCGGGTCTCCCTGCTGTCCTGGCAGAGGTCTCTCTCACAGCTGCTCCAGGTCTTCCCGTTATTGCTGTGCAACGTCACTGAAAATTAATCTTCCTCATGGGCTTTCTTCCGGGCATCTCCTGGTGCTGGGACCTGTCCCCGTTGCTTACCAGTGTGTTTGACTTCAGGTGATTGTGTTCCTGAAGAAGAAAGACAAGTTCATCAGCCTGGTCCTGAAGCACATCGGCACCTCGGCCCTCATGGACCTGCTGCTTCGCCTGGTCAGCTGCGTGGAGCCCGCCGGGCTCAGGCAGGAAGTGCTACGGGTGAGTGTGTGGGCTCTGCCCACGGAGCCGTGCCCCTGCCTGCCGTGTCTGTGGACTCTGCGCGAGCGGTGAGCTCACCTGGCGCTCTCAGCTCCCTAGCCCCATGGTGTCCTCCCTCGGGGGTCATCGGGGCACTCGGCAGGGCTTATTCTCAGGGCTGGTCTGCACTCAGCACCTGTTCCCTTGTCCTCATCAGTCCATGGAGAAGCAGAGTGGCTCCTTCTTCGAAACTCTGGCCTCTGCTCTGTGAGGAAGCAAAAAGGACTTTCCTCACTGCCCACCCAGCCCAGCCCAGCCCAGCCCAACTCGCTGGGCCCAGACCTGGGAGGGAAGCACAGGCTGACGGGGATGCCATTCAGGGACCACGGTGGCTGTCATTTGTCCTGGAGCTCATGACTGTCCTGCCCAGTGTTGACAGCCTGAGGAGCTGCCCGTGGCTCCTTGAGGACTTTCTCAGAAAAGGGGGTTCTCAAGCCAGAGAAGCCCAGGAAAGCTGTTCACAGGTGTGTGGCGGTTTTGTTTGCCGTGCACTTTAAAATAAACTGTTGGTCTGTGCCCATTTTCCAGCTCCTGGAAGCGGGTGACAGTTGTCCTCAAGGTGGCAGTACTCAGTCTTAGGCTAATAATAACTGCATTCCAGCCTCCCACTGAGAGTCAGTCACAGTGGCCAGCATGTGTGGCAGCCTCAGTGGCCCCTCGAGCTGATGGGCAGCCTGTGCTGACCTGTGCCGCACAGTCCTGAGCGTGGCTCATCTCCTTTCTGGACGAGGAGGTGCCCAGTGGAACCAGGCACGACCCAGGGCTTCCTGGCTTACCTCATCCTTGACCTCCAGCAGTGCCTAGCATGTCAGTACTCATGGTGCTCCTGCAGCCTCACCAGGGTCCTTCTGCTCCCGATCCTGGCAAGGCCCTGATGCCCCAGCGCCAGAGGCTGAGCTGGGCCAGCACTGGGAAAACCCCTGGTGCTCAAGTGGTTTCCTACAGACAGAGCTTGCAGGCGTTAAGGAGCCTGCTCCATTGGGATGCAGACGGTGCTTCCCCTCGTTTATCAACTGTGGTTCACTGCAGAACCCGGTCGCTGCTGTTCTTTCTGGCTCTGGGTGGGCGCACACGCTGGGCAGAGAGCCTGCCGTGGAGCCTGGAGCCTGGAGCCTGGGTCTCTGCTGCACGGGGAGGCTCTCTTCCGCGCAGTTAGCCGTGAGCAGAGTCACCGACGGGCCCCTTTCCCCTTCCAGTGGCTCAGCGAAGAGAAGGTCATCCAGCGGCTGGTGGAGCTGATCCGCCCGGCTGAGGACGAAGACGTGAGTAGGCGCTCCCTGGCCTCCCTGGCCGCGCGGCGGGAGCCCTCGCTCGGGCTGTGGGACAGCGCCCTCTGCCGCTGTCTGAGGGGCAAGTCAGCCTGTCCTCAGACGGGGACAGGGACACACTTCTTTTCCTTTCTTTAATCAAGCACTGACTTCTAGACTTTTTTTATTTACTAAAAAATAATGCATACATATTATAAAAAACAATTTGATCGGAATCGTACTAGTTTTGTATGGCTCAGTAACAGACTACCCTGAAACTTACTTGCACATAACAAGTTGTTTTTTTTAATCCTCTCCTAAGGATTTGTTTATTGATTTTAACATGAGGGGAAGGGCCCCGGGAGAGAGAAACATCGATCAGTTGCTTCCCATACATGCCCTGACCTGGGATTGAACCTGTAAACCAGGTCTGTGCCCTGACCAGGGATCGAAACCACAACCTTTTAGTGTGCAGGACGACACTCCCACCTGTTGAGTCACCTGGCCAGGGCACAAGTATTTTTAATCTCAGTCTCTTCAGGTCAGGGATCTGGACATAGCATCTCAGGACTCAACCAGGGGAGGTTTGCTTCTGGGGCCGCCCTCAGCACCATGCTGTGGGGACGGCCTCTTCACAGGGCAGCCCGTGGCCTGGTGCTGGCTTCCCTGGGAGAGAGCAGGGTGGAGGTCGTTCTCCTGCAGACTCTCTGCAGGGAGCGTCCTCACTGTGGTGTGTTCTGCTCCCTGGGAGGCACGGCTAGTTCCAGCCGTGTTCGTGTTTGAGGACTCAGGTGCGGAGGAGCAGATCGCTGGGAGGGAACCCCGCTGCCTGTGGAAAAGCTTTTGGGGGGGCAACGGGCTTCCTCTGCCGGCCCCTCCCACCCTGTGGTAACCATTGTGGAGCCTTTGTGGTCTTTCCTGTTGAGGCCCTTTCCCCACATGACAAAAGGAACACGTGCTGCCTCAGCAGCTTTGACATCAGTGGTGCCGACTCAGGTCCGAGCCGTAGCCACTCTGTGCTCTGCTCCTGTCACCCCGGGGGAGTGTCTGTGCCTCCAGAGCCCCCGTGAGCGTGAGCACTGGGGGCCGCCTGGCCCGTTCACAGGCCCACGGGCAGGTGCAAGGCCACAGAGCCAACCCAGCTGCTTTCATTTTCGCTGAAATGGCGGTGCAAGCACTTCTCTCGGCCCGGCAGGGCTGCCACACGTGCAGCGCTCTTCCTGCCAGGGGCTGGGCTGCGTTTCTGGCTGTGTTCACCTGCCCCGAGGAGAACCCCACTTGGTTGGCAAGTGAGTCAGATTCCAAATTTCCATGCGGTTCACGTTTCCCTGAAAGGTGCAGCCTTCATTTTCTCTGTAGCAACACCTGTATTTTCAGGGGCCCGCAGGGTTCATTCTGAATGTTAGTAGCTCCTTGTTATTTTAAAATACAGTCTCAGGCCCTGACCGGTGTGGCTTAGTGGTTTGGGTGTTGTACCACAAACCAAAAGGTCGCTGGTTCAATTCCTGGTCCAGGCACATGCCTGCATTGTGGGCCCAGGTCTGCAGCTGGGGCTATGCAAGAGGCGACCAGCTGAGGTTTCTCTTTCATGTGGATGTTTCTCCCCCTCCCTTCTTCTTCCCTTGCCCTCTCTCTAAAATTAGTAAGCATATCCTCAGGTGAGAATAACAAATAAGTAAAAAGCAGTTGGCTGGACTACATAACTGTAAAAGACCCGACTCTTTTTAAAAATAAATACACACATACAGTATCAGGCCCTGTCCAGGCAGCTCAGTTGGCTAGAGTGTCGTCCCAGGGCACCGAGGTTGCAGGTTAGATCCCTGGTCAGGACACATACAAGAATCAACCAATGAATGCATCGATAAGTGGAGCAACAAATTGGTGTTTCTCTGTCTCTAAACTCAATAAAATAACAAGTTAATAAAACAAACTGCACGGTCACATGCAGTGCAGCTCGCAGGGGTCTGATCGCAGCCGTTCCTGTGAGGCGCAGAGCCCCTCCGAGCTCAGGATCACAACGTGGCTGGAAGCCTGAGCAGACCTGCGTCTCCTTGGTGGGCATGCAGAGTAGGCGCCTCGGGTGTGAGCTGGCGGACAGAGCCTGCGGCTTTCCGAGTTGGAGCAGCAGGGCTCTGCCTGTTCAGCAGGCTGGCTCTGCTGAGTGCCTCCTGGCCCGACGCGGTGCGGTGTCCCTGTCTCTGCAGAGGCAGTCCAACGCTTCGCAGACTCTCTGTGACATCGTCCGGCTGGGCAGGGAGCAGGTCGGCCAGCTGCCAGAGGGCCCGGAGCCGGACCCCCTCCTCGCGGTGCTGGAGTCGTGAGTGCTGGCCAGGGCCTGGCCGGTGGGTGGTGGTGGGCGCTCCCAAGTCCTGAGGACAGCCCCAAGCCCGCTCTGAACACTGGCAGGCGGCAGACGCAGCTGCCTCCTCTGACTCGGACTCCGATGAGCTGGTGGTGAAATGCTACCCCTGCCCCCAACTCCAGAGTTAAGCTGAGGCAGTGACCCAGGTGTGTCCCACAGGCAGGACTGTGTGGAGCAGCTTCTGAGGAACATGTTTGACGGAGACCAGACGGAGAGCTGCCTCGTCAGCGGGACTCAGGTGTTGCTGGCCTTGTTGGAAGCGCGGCGGGCTGGGTGAGCGCCTCTCCCGAGGGAGACCGCTGCGCGGGGGCTCGAAGGCGCCGTCTGGCGTGTTGCTCCTCACTGGTTTTCAGCTGTGCGCACAAGCTCGTAGACAGACTGTCCTCGCTGAAGAGGTGGATCTGCGGCTGTGGCCGGGTCCCCTTCGACCTCAGCCATCAACCACAGTCCCACCTCAGCCTGCGGTCGTGCATTGTCACCTGTTTGCACGGTATCTGTAGACATGTCTGTGGAGCAGGTGTGGCTGGTGGACTTCCCACACGCTGTCCGATGTGTGTGTTTGCATCAGAGGGAACTGCAGGGTAGCCCAGCGGTGATAGCTTAAGTTTTTTTAAAAAGAAGGAAAGAACAAGAAAACAACAGATTGGCTTAATTTTGGTAGGGAGATTATTAGTCTGTCCTTCTCTCTGATACCAGTACACATTTGCCAGTTTTTACCTAAAAAGAGAATTGCAGCACTGTCACCATTCTCTCCGGTTAAGCCACCAGAACATGGGGTTTGCACCTCCATGCCTGTGGGGAGCCCAGACTCTTCTGCAGGCAGTGGGGCCGCTGTGGGCCGGGTCCCAGCGTGCATGTGATGAAGGGGCAGCATGACAGTGAGGGGGACACTGGAGCCAGCCGATTCCTTCTCTTGTGACGGCTGGGTATTACTTTTACAACTGGGCCTCAGAGGAATCAGCTGGAAAAAGTCAGAGGGACAGGGTGGGCCGGTCCTGTCTCCTGTGTCTCAGCCCAGAGGTGGGGGCAGCTGTGGGTCTTTTCAAAGCAGGAGGGGAGCAGAGGTGACACCGCCAGCCTGTCAGGGGCTGGCCGAGCGCCGGAGCTCTAGGCTGTCACCGGGAACATTCTCTGAAGGCCTTGGGGGCCTGTCTCTGCTCCCCAGACCAGTCGCCCCACCACTCTGGAGATGACGAGTGGGGACGCTGGCTGAGAGGAGTGTAGGGTGGGACCGAGGCCTGTGCATGTCCCCGTCTCCATCTGCTTCCTCATCCACAGGACAGAGGGCTTGGTGGACTCCTTTTCTCAGGGACTGGAGAGGCTGTGCCCCGTCAGTGACAGTGTCCTGCGCGGCATCGAGCCACGGCTGAAGGACTTCCACCAGCTCCTGCTCCACCCACCAAAGGTCAGGACCTCACACAAGGAAAGCACCCTCAGTCTGCACACTTGAACGCTGCTGCTCCCCAACCCGGACTCGGGATCCCCAGGCAGATGCCAGAGGCCTGTTTTCAAACCCACATCTGCCGAATGTCCACCTGTTCTTAGGGGGAACCTGGGGGCTGGACGTTTTACAGCCCCCTCGATGACTTGCTTTCTGAAATAGGGGTTATCCGAGAACCCGAGTTCCTTGTCTCTGAGGACCTGGCCTCTGAGTCAGGGTCCCAGTGGAGGCCCTTTGTCAGCTCAGCAGCTTGAGGGGGGCTCACTCCCTTACCACCACCCTGGCCTGCCTCCCCGCCCACCCAAGTCAACTTAGCCCCTCCCCCAGGCTCAGCCCTTTCCTCTCCTTGGTGCTTCTCCTTAGCACCCACCATAATCTGTTGTACTGTTTGACTTATGAACTTGCTTATTGTCTCCCTCCCCCACTGGAAAGTAAACTTCACAAAGGCAGGGATTCTGGAACATTCAGGTAGATGGCATTATGCTGCATGTGCAGAATCAGAACAGACCCATGTTCAGTCTGGCGAGGTGGGCTCTGTCATCAGTCCCTCCCAAGAGTGCACACAGGTGTCCCCCAAGAGTGCCGGCCTCGGCTTGCACATGTGGTTCCTACGCCAAGGTGCGCACCCTGTGGCTGGGCTCCTGGGCATGGCGGACCCCCTCCCGCACTCTGTGATCTGTGATTTCCTGTGGCCGGCGGTGCTGCCTTGAGGAAGGCCCACACTACCCGCCTCCCCAGGCTGTGCCACGCTGTGAAGCAGCAGCCCTGGCCCTTCGAACGGTGGCCATGTGGCGCTGGGCTGCCAGGCTCCAGTGGGCGGTGCTTCTCTGTTTGCAGAAAGAAGCAATCCTGACCACCATCGGCGTGCTGGAGGAGCCCCTAGGGAACGCACGTCTGCATGGTGCCCGCCTCATGGCCGCCTTGCTGCACACGAACACGCCCAGCATCAACCAGGAGCTCTGCCGGCTCGACACCATGGGCTTACTGCTGGTGAGCAGCGCTGCCACCGTCTCCTCCCCACCCCCACCCCTACCCCTCACCGGTGGGTACAGCTGCAAACTCCACAAGGCAGGGCCCATTGCAGGCAGGCAGCTGCTCGCTCTCCACAAGGCCCCCTCACACTCGTCAAAGTGGGAGCGCTCCTCCATTGCGCAGACACCCCAGTGGCCTGGAGCAGAGGGCCAGGTAGGCAGAAGGCCGAGGGGGTGGGCATCGCAGCTGCTCTTAGTGCGCCACAGGCGGATGCGGTCCCAGGCTTCTCCGCAGCCTTGCCCTTGGGCCTCTGCTCCCTGGGAGCTGTGATCTCCCAGAAGGAGCCAGCGTGGGGCCGGACCTGGAGTGCGGCCCCTATAAGTCCATCCAGCATTCGGAAATCCCAGCAGGATTATGAAAGACCTCCTTTCCTTTTCTTCTCTCAAAAAAATTCTCACTCTTCTCCACCCCCTTTTTCAGTTTTATTGTGGTAGAAAAAATCCGTAACCTAAAATTTACCAACCTAATAGTTTTTAAGTGCACGATTAATTCAGTGACATTAAGTACGTTCAGTTTATACAGCCGTGCCACCGTCTGTTTGCAGAACTTGTCTGTCTCCTCGAACAGAAATGTGGATTGCTAAGCAGCCAGGCCCCGTGTCCTTCCCTCAGCCCCTGGCGTCCACCACACCACGTTTTGTCTCTGAGTTCGACCACTCGTGGGATCTCACATTAGTGGAATCTCATATACAGTGCTCGGCCGTGTGTGTTGTGCTCATTTCACTGAGCATGATGTCTTCAGGGTTCATCCATGTGGTAGCAGGTATCAGAGTGTCCTTCCTTTTTACGGCTGAGTGGTCTCCCGTTGTGCAGACAGACCGCAGGCCGCTCATCCCCTCAGCAGTCGAAGGACGCAGCATCGTGAACCGCGCTGCTGTGACCATGGGTGTACAGACGCCTGTTCGAGCCCTGCGGTCACCACTTCTGAGTCCCTCCCCGAAAGTGGGGTTGACAGGCTGCACAGTGACTCTGTGTTCGGCCTTTTGAGGAGCCAGCCGTTTCCACGTCAGCTGCATCATGTCACATGCCCACCGGCAGTGTGTAAAGGTTCCGGTTTCTCCACTGCTCGCCAAAATTTGTCTTTCATTTTTCTGTAATGATAGCCGTCATAGTAGCTATGAAGTGGTGTCTCGGGGGGGTTTTGGTTTGTTTCCCTACTGATTAGTGATGCTGAGCATGTTTCCATTTCCAACAGCATGCTTCTGTTGGCCATTGGTACATCTGCTTGGGACGGTTGTCTGCATCCTTTGCCCATTTTTTAATCAGGTGCTTGATTTTTTGGTTATTACTTTTGAGGTATAGGAGTTCTATACGTATTCTAGATCAAGGTTTTATCAGACATACGAATTTCTCTCATTCTGTGGGTTGTCTTGTCTTTCTGTTGATAGTGCCCTTTGACACAAGTTTTTAATTTTAATGAAATCCAATTTATCCATTGGTGTCATATTCAAGAAGTCATTGTCAAATCCACTGTCATGAAACTTATCCCTATGTTTTCTTTAAGAGTTTTATAATTTTAGCTCTATCATGTCTTCAGTCCATTCTGAGTTAGTTTGGGTATGAGTTCTGTCCGGAAGAAGCCCAGCCGTGGCTGCTGTCGTGAGAACAGTTTGTGCAACGTCGAGTGGCCTGGCCGCCCAGGCGGGGGGGCTGGAGTGCTTGTGCGTGAGCAGGGTGGGCAGTAGCCCCCGTCGAGTGAGCGTGTGTGCTGTGTGGCGGTTGCTTTCAAAATGACTGAGTGAGTAGAGCAACAGATCTGCGTCAGATTTTGTGTTAAGTTTGAATATTCCTCCACGGAAACTATTCCGATGATTCAGAAGACTTTTGGGGGACAATGCAATGAGTTCAATGCAAATGAAAGTGTGGCACAAACGCTTCGAAGATGGTTGAGAATCTCTTGAAAGTGATCCACATTCTGCAAGGCCTGCAGCCAGCAGGGCATCTAAGTGTTGGACAGGTGCGGGCTGCAACCAACAAAGATTGGCAACCCAGGTGACTCAGCCCAGCTACAGCCCTGATGTGGCGCCCTGCAACTTCTGGCCTTTCCCAAAACTGAAATCACTTTTGAAAGGGAAGAGATTTCAGATCATTGATGAGATTCAGGAAAATGTGATGGGGCAGCTGGGGGCGATTCCAACAAAGGGTTCTGCACCGTGTTTTGAACTGTAGAAGAGATCCTGGGGAAATTGTGTGAGGTCTCAAGGTGCCTACTTTGAAGGGGGCTGAAGCACCATTGTCCTGTGTACAATGTTTCTTGTATTTTTTTTAAAGATTGTATTTATTTACTTTTAGAAAGAGGAGAAAGGAGGGAGAAAGAGAGGGAGAGAAACATCAGTATGTAAGAAATACATTGATTGTTGCGTTTCACACCCCTGAAGTGGGGACCTGGCCCGTATCTTCTCTCCCCTTTGATAAAGGTGTGTGTTTCATAGTACAAGGGCTGGGTACCTTCTGGACTGGCCTCGCGTGTAGCATAAGGTAAGGGTCCGACTTCTGCATGTAGATATCCAGTTTCCTGGCCCCATTTGTTGAAAAGACTGTCCTTCCTTCACTGCAATGGTTATTTCTATATGTCCCCCTCATAGCAAGTTTCGAACTCAGGAAGTGTGAGTCCAACTTGGGTCTTTTTTTCAAGATTTTTCTTCTGGGCCCTGGCTGGTATGGCTCAGTCGGCTGGGTGCTGCCCTGCACATCGAGGGGCACACGTCTGATTTGCAGGTGTGGTTCTGGTTGGCGCCTGCAGGAGAGGCATCCGAGTGATGTTTCTCTCACTCTCTTTGTCCCTCCCTTTTTCTCTAAAAATAGATAGGTAAAATCTTTATAAAATTTATGTCATTTAGGTCTCCCTTGTGGTTCCGTATGAATTTTAGGATGGGTTTTTCTATTTCTACAAAAAAAAATACCATTGGGTGGGATTTTGATAGATTGTATTGTATCCATGGTCAAATACTTTGGGTGGTTTTTTTCATCATGACAAAATTAATCTTCCAGTCCATGAACATGGGTATCTTTCCGTTTATTTAGGTCTTTAATTTCTTTTAGCAGTGTTTTGTAGTTTTCAGTGTGTATGTCTTCTACCTCCTAGAATAAAGGTGCTGTTGTAAGTGGGATTTTCGTACATTTCTTGGGTTGTTGATTATTGGCGTCTGGAAATACAGCTGGTTTTCCTGTGTTCATTTTGTATCTTGGAACTGGTTTATTAGATCTAACAGTTGTGTGAAATTTGTAGAATTTTCTTCATATAAGATCATGTCATCTGGGTAAAGAGATCATTTTACTTCTTCTTTTCCAGTTTGGATATCTTTTATTTCTTTTTCTTTCCTAATTGCTCTGGCTACACTCTGTAGCACTGTGCTGAACAGAAGTGGCTCCTGATCTTGGGGGGTGGGCTTTCAGCCTATCACCACGGTGTCAGTGCAGTGTTTGCTGTGGGCTCATCACAGGTGCCCTTTATCATGGGCAGGAACCTTGAGGAAGGTTCCTTCTATTCCTAGTTTATTAAGTGTTTTATTTAAAAAGCGTTGAATTTTGTCAAAAGCTTTTCAGTGTCATTTGAGATAATTACATGGTTGTTGTCCTCTGGTCAGTGGACACCAACTGGATTGACTGTTCGATTGTCATGGTGAACCGTCCTTGCGTTCCAGAAGTGAGTCCCACTCAGCCACGGTGTGTGGTCCATTTAACATGCTGCTGGCTTCACTTTGCTAGTATTTCATTGAGGGTTTTTCCGTCAGTGCTCATAAAGGGCATTGGTCTGCACTTCCGGCCAAGATGGAGGCGTAGGTGGACATGGACACACTCTGCCTCCTCGCACAACCAAAAGAAGGACAACAAATTTAAAAACTAAAACCAACCAGAACTGACAGAAAATCAAACTGTTTGGAAGTCCGACAAACAAGGAGTTAAAGTAGACACATTCATCCAGACCGGCAGGGGGGGCGGAGAGAACTTGCAGGACGGTGGTGGCTTCCCGAGTGGGGGCCCCACATTCGCATGCAGATAAACTGGGAGAAACAACTGGGGAGCAAGACAGACCACACAACTCAGGATTCCAGTGCAAAGAAATAAAGCCTCAAAGCCTCTGACTGAAAGCACCTGTGGGGATTGAGGCAGCAGGAGAAACTCCCAGCCTCACAGGAGAATTTGTTGGAGAGACCCATGGAGTCCTAGAACGTACACAAAGCCACCCAGGAATCAGCACCGGAAGGGCCAGTTTGATTGTGGGAAGTGGGGGAAATGATTGAAAACCAGCAGGCAGCCCAGCAAACAGCATTGTTACCTCTTGGACCCCTGCCCCACGTACAGTGTCACAACGTAGCCACATGGGTTTCCCCACCCTGGTGAACACCTAAGGCTCCGCCCCTTACTATATGTGCCAAGACAAAAAAAAAAAAAAAAAAATGACCCAAATGAAAGAACAGATCAGTGCTCCAGAAAAAAATACAACTAAGTGACAAACAGGTAGCCAGCCTATCAGATGCACAGTTCAAAACACTGGTAATCAGGATGCTCACTGAATTGGTTGAATATGGTCACAAATTAGATGAAAAAATGAAGGCTGTGCTAAGTGTAATAAAGGAAAATGTACAGGGAACCAGCAGTGATGGGAAAGAAACTGGGACTCAAATCTATGGTTTGGACCAGAAGGAAGAAAGAAACATTCAACCAAAACAGAATGAAGAAACAAGAATTCAAAAACATGAGGAGACTGAGGAACCTCCAGGACATCTTTAAACGTTCCAATATCCGAATCACAGGGGTGCCAGAAGGAGAAGAGAAAGAGCAAGAAATTGAACACTTACCTGAACAAATAAGGAAAGAGAACTTCGCCAATCCGACGAAGGAAATAGACGTCCAGGAAGCTCAGAGAGTCCCAAAGAAGTTGAACCCAAGGAAGCACACACCAAGGCACATCATCATCAAGTTACCCAAGATTAAA
>PVIA01014491.1:0-26853 GCA_004024845.1 Tonatia bakeri
ATTAGAGGACAGGTGGAGAGTGACCAGAGGAGAGAGAAGAGGGATTTTGGGGGAGAGGGGGAGGGGTTTATAGGATCAAAGTTAAAGGACACATGGATAAAAGCTAGGGGGAGGGTGGTAATGGGAGGGAGGTAGGGAGGGGGGGTGGGAGGGCTTGATTGGGAGTAAAGGGGAGAAAACTGTACTTGAACATTCATTTAAATTAAAAAAAAAATGATGTGAGGTTAAAGCCCAACATTACAATGAACAGTGTGGTCTTCAGCCAGTTACACAAACTGAGGGGGGCATCAGTGTCAAAATTGGTCAGGCAGAAGCAGCATTATCCATGGGCTGGTGTGAGGGACATATGAGACAGCATAAATGAAGGATATAATGAAGCCTTAGGTCTGCCCCTCCTTTCCACCCTCCCTCCATTCAAAATGTACTGAAATCCATCTGTATGCTGGGCTGCATGAGGGAGAAACCATGAAGAAAAAAACACAGCCTGGCCTCAAGAGCTCTCAGCCTAGTATGAGAAGTATCACTTGGACATGCAAACTTCTGATACAAAGTAGCAAATGACCAGTCCTGGAGGGAGGTTGTGCCCATGGTTTTGGGAGATGTTTCTGGCGGTGGCCTTCTGAAAAGCTTCAAGTCCGAAGGGATTGGGTCTGGAAGGACTGGTGTGGGCTTGGAGCAGCACTAACCCCACAGAGTCCAGGATCCCACCCACTTGCCACGAACCAGAATGCTGTTCGAGGGAGGTGAGCATTCAGCTGCCAGGGCTGAGCAGTGGGGTGGGATTGCATGAACAGCCAGTGACTCATGAGATGACTGTATTCTCCAGGCCCTTTCTGCCAGAATCTGAGGAGGCCTGTTTACATAGGTCCCCCCTGCAGTCTCTGTTGCTTAATATGCCTTTTGAAAATGATGCTCAGTGGGATGTGTGCACATTTGTAATTACAAAGACCAGGCTGGTTTTTCACAATCTGTGCCTGCTAATTTCTCAGCTGCAAGAAGGGAAATAGCAAAAGTCCAAAATACTCTTTGTCGAGTGGGTGCCCTGGTAAGCACTATGTAGTGTTTCCTATTTACAAAGCACTTCTACTCCTCCCCGTGAAGAAGGCAAGCCAGCTACTATTAGCCCAGAGGGGAAACCGTGACCCACCAAGGAGAAATGACTTGTCCAAAGTCGCATGGCAAGTGGGAAGGGCAGGTAGGGCCGCACACCAATTCTCCTGACGGCATAGGTGGCTATATCAACCTCTGGCACAGAAAAAAAAAAGGAAGCATGAGGCAAGAAGTTCCCAGAAGCAAAGCTGCTTCCCCCATGTAGTGGGCCCCCTGCCCCAAGACATGACTCATTGGGAGGCACTGGGTGAAAACCCACATTCAAGGTACAGCCTTCTCAGTAACTGAGACCCAGCCCAGAGGCTTCCAGGAGCACAGCTCTGCGTGGAGCGAGGGCGGGCTAAGATTTCAGCCAACCCTTTGAAACTGAGCCTGCAGTGAAGTCAGGTCAGCACATTCACAGGCGTTTGGGGCCCTATCGACGTCTGGGGTGGGAAACCCACCTGAAAGCTGTTGAAATGCAGGGGCCAGCACTGGTTTTGCAGAACAGTGGCTCTTTGAGTGGAAGGTGTTCGAGAATTAAGTTTCCCCAGTGTTCCCAGGGCTCAGACTTAAAGCCAAGGGGGGGGGACAGGGCCCCCAGTGCCTGATGGAGCCACTGATAGGTCCCTGCTGGCTAAAAGTGATGACATTGGCAAGAAACTGATCTTCCTGGGGAGCAGAAACTCAAGAGCACTCAAGTGCAGAACACAAGGAAAGTTGTGTTACCTGCCACAAAGCCCCAGCTCTCAGGTCTTGGGGAGGGTGTGATGGGGACCCACTGGTATTGGGTATCAGGAGACCCAGACCAGACCCTGGAGGAAGAAACCACGGGAGTGGGGCCTCTTATCTTATCTTGTACCCTACTTCTTCATATAGAGTCAGGACATGCTCAGGCCGGAGGCATAGACCGTGTAATGCACTTCCTCCCTCTGTTTCACAGGCAGCAAAATTGAGACCCAGCAGCATCAGGAAACTTGCCACTAGTCAAGAGAGTGTCAGACATGGGACTCAGAACCAGGTCTCCAGATTCTCAGTTCATTGCTTGTTTAGACTATGAAAAGAAACAAAAATCAAAGCCTCTAGCCCTTTGCCACCTTGTCACAGGCTGCCGCCACAGCACACCTGCATCTGGACTCCTTCACACTCCTTTTGTGAGCCCACTGAGTGTTATTCCCAGTTGTAAGCTGATGCTTACACACAAATGTCTGGTCAAAGCAGGTTTCAGCCACTGGGCAATATTTTTGTAAGTCAGTTTGTGCGAAACAGACCTTGTTTGTATTGGCTCACTTAATGTAAGTCAGCCACATGTTCCCCCTGTGCGTCAGCATTTGGTTGAATGGTGAAAACCAAGGACATCCAAGGTGGTGTCACCTGTGCACAGCCCAAGATAATCCTAGAAGATAGCTATTGACCTGGGCTGTAGCATCTGCATCTGAAGTCCTGCCAGGTCCCACAGGCTGGCTATAGATACTAAAAGTGTCAATCCTGAAGTATAGTGGTTCATAGACAGATTCTCACGTTGACTTAGGGTGGGCAAGCTGCTGAAACTGCAGAAAATACTTAATCCATATTTGTGTATTTGTGCATATGGGCATTTAGTTAGAAAGGTAGTCATTAACTTTCATGAGGTTTTCAATGCTGAGTTCTTGGAAGTTTAGGACACCACAATGTAGCTCCCTTCAGGCATGATCACACCCCTGTCTGTACCCTCACAGTGCCCTGGTTCCACAGAGCCCTGTCAGAGCTGGAACATCTTCCAAGTTCAAAAACTTAAGTGTTCAAAGTCTTGGTCATGGCTAGGTGACCCTAGTTGCTGAAAACTCTGCATCAGCTTATTTTCTAGTAATGACGTTCTTTCTGTAGGACACTCTCCTTAGTGCTGGGCAATGTCAATCAGGGGCTGTGGTGGAAATATGAGGGCAGGGGGTTGCAGAAAGGAGGTTTACATTCCCTGTGGTACAAAGAAGCCTTTCTTCTTAAGTGAAACCTGAAAAACAATCCCCAATTGTGGAGTGCTATGACATTTCCTGTGTAACGCATATGAACACACCCTGGCAATCGTGGGCTGGGGAGCCCAATCTGGCCTGACCATAGCTGTGCATAGTGGTGGTGGGAGTAGCAATATCTTGTGTTCTCTGCAAGCTTCATCCAGTTCAGGAAGGATGTAGGATACACAGTAAATTATTAATTATGTTGGAATCATTGAGTACCAGATCTAAGAAGAACTTCAGTTTTCTCGGCTATGAGATGGGGATGAGAACAACCACAGTGGCCAGGAAGTGTGATGGGGCTTACTTTCAGAGGTGCGCCAAGCCCAGCCCTTTGATTCCCAGCCACATGCCTACAAAGCCTCTATGAGAACTGTATCTCCTCACATTCTCACTGGTGGGGCCGCCACCTGGGGATGGCATCCTGGCATCAGTCACACGAATGAAATGTGAAACTTCACTTTTCTTGGAAATGTTTTGTTGTTACTTCCTCAACTGGAGAGAACAGTCCCAAACACAATTCCTTTGAGTAAATGTTTTCCCCAGAGACCAGGATAAGTGTGTTTTTTTCTAAAGCACTTGTTTGCAAAGAACCTTAGAGTTACAGAGAATCAATACATGGGAGTATCTGAAAGACCTCATAAGTAAGTCCTTCCATTTTGTTGCAGAAGTTCCTAAGGCCCAGAGAAGAAAAACAACTCAGACAAATGAGTTGTGCCCATCAGATTGTCCTTTTCAGAAAGGATCAAGGAGCAAAGAAAAAAGTTTCCAGCTATGATAGGTCCTGTGGTTTGAAAGTGACACAGCCTTGAGAACTTAGGCGGCAGGTTCTGTTAGATTTTGCTGGGATGAATAACCTGATGAGGACATCGGTCTTCAGAGAGTAGGGAGGAGAGCAGGAAAGCAGAGATGTCTTCTCCTGCCCTTGTTTCTTTGCATCCTTGCAACTCTGCTATAGTGGAATGCAATGAGATGGTGCGTTAAAATGTAGAGGAGCCCTTGCCAGAACAAGGGGACCCAGATGTGCACAGGAGCCGTGTGTGCCGCCTGAGAGCCCTTTAACTGGAACTACTCTGATTTCAGGAGTCGGGGGTTCCAGGGCCTGTTGGAGCCAGAGAGCCGCAAGTTCAGGTCCTTGTGCCAGCCCCACTGACGGTGCAGGTGGTCTCCAGGAAAAGGTCTTTAGAGCTCCTAGGTGCTCGTTATATGTTCCATGAACCAGCAGCATCAACCTCACTTGGGACTTGTTGGAGATATAGAACCTCAGCTCCACCCAGAAAGCCTGAATCAGAATCTGCATTTTCAACGAGCTCCCAGTGATTCCTATGTGTATTAAGTTTGAGAAGCAGTGGTTAGGAAATAACCTTTAAAAAATAAAGAAAGTACATAATAGAAAAAAGGCTGTGAACAGAGCCATGAGGGCCTGGTGGTAATCCCATTTCCAGAACAAAGTCACCATTTTTTGCCTTGAAAAACCACGGTCATGCTCAAAACAGCGGCTCGCTCATCTGAAAATGAGTGGTTGGACTGGGTGATCTTTATTCTCTCCCCTCACAGGCATCTCTGATATGAGATGGGGAGGGGGGAGCCCCACTCAGCTGAAGATCAGAGAACTTCTTGCTGTGTAAAACACTCCCTAATCAGCCTTATGTCAAGTCCCCCGCCCCCTGCCTAACCACAGTGACAAGTCCCAGGAGTGCACCTTGTCAGGCTGTGAATAAAGTTCAGGCAGCTTGGTTAATTACCCTGACACCAACTAGAGCTAGCTACCCAGCAGCTCAAGAATTTGTCTTAATGATTATAGGAGTGCACACACCGTGGCTTCAGGCACAGCCACCACCTTTGCAGCCCACAGCTTCATTTCAGAGCTTCAAATCCAAGCAGAGGATTCCCAGAATCATCAGCGTCCAGGGAGTTGTCAGGGGTTCCCTTTTGCCAGTTCCATACGTGTATGAGGTCATTTTTCCAAATGCGTCATTAGTGAATCCTTATAACCATTAAAGACTGTTCAGTTTCTTTCTCTTGTGCTTCTCTTCTCAGAACCTGCTCCAAGTTCTCTACTGCTGTCAAGAAAAGACCATGTGAGATGTGCTCTTCCTAATTCTCCAGCCCCACCTCCAGTAATTCCTACTTCAAATCTCCTGCCCTGGCCCCAGAAAGCTACTCTCAGTTCCCTATAGCTTTATGTTTCCATAAGTATATAGAAACATTCTTTCTTTCTTCTATTTATGAACATTGTATCCACTCAAAACATGCCCTCTTCTCTCAGCCATAATCCTTAATCATGCTTCAGATTTCCGTGTCTATATTATTTCCCCCAGTAAGTTTTCATGACCTCCATGTCCAGGTAGGGTACATACAATATATTTCTATAGGGTCCTGTGCCATACCAATCATACTAGATATCACACTGTATTTTAAGAGTTTCTCCCACCAAAGAGTGGACTCTGGGTTGGTTGGATCATGCCTGACTAAACTCCATGAGGGCAGGTATTGTTTTCTATGTCATTGACAGCTCTATTCAGAGTGCCTAGTACATTGCCTGGCACATAGCAAATGTCTGTCGAATAAAAAAATTAATTCTCCATGCTTAGCACAGTGTCAGGTGCACGATGAATAATCAATGTTAGTTTGGAGTGAATAGATGGGTAAAAGGAGATTTGTCAGCTTTGGGCATAAAATATGGAGAGTGAAAACTCATTAGAATAGATTGCTTGACAGGACGAAGCACAAAGGTGTCCACAGTGCAGCCAACTCTAAAGAGGCCTGACGCCAGGTAAGAAGGTCAGACTTGTCCCATGACTGTGGGACCTGGGGTGAGAGGTGCAGAGAGGGGACTTCTGTAAGAGAATTACTTTGAGTGTGTTAGGCAGGGAAGTGCAAGGGCTCTGCTCCCTTAGCCCAGAGATGGCCCTCTTTCATGTGGGCCACCTGAAGGCTTAGAAAGCTGATCTCAGGTCTAGTTTTTCATCTGGACTAAGAGGTTAAGGCAAAGAAAAGGGTTATTTTTTTTTGTCTTTTTTGTTTTTTCTTTTTTTCTGGGCAGGCCCTTTAGAGAAGAGAAAACTTTCTCAATTATAATAGCCAGTAAAGGATATAACTGAGGCCAAAAGCCACATCTTTCGGGGGCTCTTTCTAAGTATTATGCTTTAAAAATAACTTGGGACTTCACTTTTCAAAAGGTAAAACCCATTTGAAAAGATCTGTTTTTTCACATGGGGTGGCAGCAGTGGGATAAAAGGCCGACGTCCACAAGCAAAAATTGGGGGTGGGGGTGGGGAAACATCGGAGCATTTCTGGAAGACTCCTTTCTCCTAAGCCACATTGGTTCAAGTTGCTTACCTTTTCTCTTGAGGTCTGCATTGGAAAGGAAGGGTTGTACGTTATTTACTTTGTAAAAGGAGGTTTCCCTTCATTGGTCCCTTCTTCCTCCCTAGCAAACCCTCAAACCAAGTAACTTACCCAGCAGGTGTGTTCAAATGTTTCCTCTCACGTGACCAGGCACAGAGCAGGAGACAGGATGGGATGATGATTAAGAATCCAGGTTTGGAAGCCAGACACATCTGGGCTTAAACCCAGCTTTGCCATTTATGAGCTGTTTGACTTCTGCCAAATAACTTCATGTCTCTGAGTCTTCATTTTCTCCTCTATACATGGGAGATAATAATAGTATTATTCACTTGGAAATTTTATGAGATAGTGAGATAAATCCAAGGAAGGTATTTATTAGTATAGGACTATATCCAACTCCAAAATTAGAAAATTCTAAAATGGATAGCATTTTTCATAACTCATTTGGCATTAAAATATGATCCCATTTGAACTCTTTTGGCAACAAAATCTGACTCTAACTGATGTAAAACTATGAAGAGTTGTTACATAACCACTCATGAGTTTTGTTGCAGAAATATTGATGTGTTTGTTTACAGGATAATAACACTTCAGTGACCACTGGGAGTGATAGGTAATATGAGCTACATGTGTCATATTACCTTTCTAAAATCTAGAATGGTTTGATTTCCAAAGTACATATGGCTCCAAAGATTTCATAAAGGGATTATGAGTCTGTAGAGTACCTGGTCATGTTGCCTGTTCAGTGTTTGAGATCCATTAGTTTTGCCTCAGGAATTAGCCCAAGGACACAAAAAGACTTGTTTGCACATAGGACTGCCCTCACAAGTTATTTATTCTATAGCCATGACCTTGACCAAAAATACCTCTTTGGATATTCAACTTGAACTTCCTCCAATAGAAATCCATGTTAAAAAACATCTTTTAAGCTCTTTGGTCATTGAAAGATCACTTACCAAGACAGAAATTGAAAATTGGCTGAATGAGTCTTGAACATAAAGTGCTTATCAACCAGAACTTAAGTGTAGGGGTAAGACATGGAAACATGGAGGTGAAAATGTGGAGAAGGCAATGTAAGTCCCAGCCTCTCCCCTTTTCTTTCTCAGAAGAATGTAAGAGAGTTTTGTAAAGAAAGATATGATCTAATTAATTAACATAAGGTTAAAATTATATTCATAAAACAAGGAGTAGGGATAAGTTAAGGGAAGTTACTACAGTTGAGTCAGAAATCTAGCTCTGAGCTTCCTGGCAGGCAAGGAAAAAGGAAAACATCATGGTTATACATCCTCATGCCCTGTATTTTGTTGTTGTGTGAAAAATTGCTTAAAGTTTAGTGGCTTAAAATAACCATTTACTTTGCTTAAGATTTTAGGGATAAGGAACTTGGGGAGGATCTGGCCAGGCAGTTCATCTCTGATATGCTTAGCACCAGCTGGGGTGTCTGGAACTGGAGGACTGACTTTGAAGATGGCCTCTTAGCTTCTCTCTCCATGCAGCATCTCATCCTCCAGGACCACTCCATGGTCTTTGGCTTCTCACTGCATAATGGTCTCAGATTATTTGCACTTTTTCCATGGGGTTTTGCAACTGGGTTTTCAGAGACAAGTGGAAGCTGAAAGACCAGTTAGTGGCCATACCCAGAACTGGCACAACATTACTTCCACCAGATTCTCTTAGTTGAAGTCAGAAGACCTGCCCAGATTCAAGGAGCTGAAGAAAAGACTCCACCTCCTGACAAAGGTGGAGGAGGTCACATTGCAGAGGAGCAATGGCAGCATCATGTGCTGTGGGAGTCACATAACCATGCACCTGGACCCTGCAACCCCAGCACTCCATTTTCTAGGGAAGGCAACACACATAACAATACAAAGTATAGGTGTGGGTCTCAAGTTTTCAGATATGGCCAAAAGCTGTCTACATTAAATTCCTATTAGTCATAAGGTGTCTAGACACCTAGACACAGGTTTTTGTTAAAAATCCAGATGTTTGGCCATATCCTTCCCCTGCAGAGACACAGTGAGTTCTCTTTTAAACATGCTTCCCAGGTGCTTCTGAACATACTGATGCTGAGGACTCCGTGTGTGACCCATAGTGAGAGTTCAGAATAAAATTATTATCAGTAGCCACATGAATAAGGACTTCCTCTCATTCAAGAACTATTCTAAGTGTTTTATATTACATTAGATAATCTTTACAATGGCTTGCTGAACTATTTGTCTCCATTTTACAGATAAGAAATTGGAGACTCAGAGAAATTCCAGAACCTGTCCAAAGTCACAGTTTTTTTGGTAGTGAAATGGCACCAGAATGTTACCAGCAATTGGGCCTTGGTTCAATAACCTTGGTACTTGAGTTCTGGCTAAGAAAGAATTCAGATCCAAGACTCAAATACAAGTAAAAGTTTATTTAGAAAGTCACAGAGGTGAGCCACGAAATAAATGAGCCGGCTGGGCTGTGGGAGCTCAAGAAACAAGTTGCAGAGGAAAAAGAAGGGCCCTTGGAGCTTAGGGGAGAGAAAGTGAAGAGACATGCCTAAAGGAAGAAGGCACAAGCAGTGTATGTATGTGTGGGGAGAGAGAGAGAGAGAGAGAGAGAGAGAGAGAGAGAGAGAGAGAGAGAGAGAGAGAGAGAGAGAGAGAGAGAAAGAACACTCAGCCCTTTGTCTTGAGGGGTTTTGTCCCTTCTCTAAAGGCAGGGATCTTAGGGAAGATCCCAGGGGAGGATCTAGTGGAATATTCATCAACTTTCTAGATGTGTCCCTTCAAGGTCATGGTCTCTACTGATTGGTTGGTGCCAGAGCAGGGGCATCACTGCTATTGGTCTTGATGTCAGCCATGGCATCACCTCATCTGGCCTTGCTGCTCTTCTGGGCCTGGAGCTGAAACACAACTGGGGCCTAAATGCTATCTCTATTCTGATCAAAACTCTGTCTCTGTGGTAATAGACCCAAGGATTTGTTCCTAAGATTATTTGATGTTGATCAGAACGTCATTGTCTTGAGGGCTTAATGCTTATGGGAATAGTGATTGCAAGGCCTTATATGGGAGTTGTGTGAGGCTATTCCCTGGTCCCCCTGTTCCTCTTCTAAGGGAGTCTACCACATGACTAGCAACATGTGAGGGGAGGGAAGATCAGGGGAGAGTCCAAACCACATGACCAGTGATATGACAGGTCAGGGGGTCTAAACTGCATGAACAGTGATATGCTAGGGAAGAAAAGGCCATCCTGGGGGTGAGGCCCTTGTTTGCCAAGTTTTACTCACTGCTCGGTACCCAGGACTTTCTGCCCTGGTGATGTTTCATACCTGACATATCTTTCCTATTCTGTTCATGCCTAACCACCTACTATAGTTTCTAAATGGTGATTCTAGGACTCACCCAGGAGGCTGGTTCCCAAGCCCTGGTTAATAGGTTCTGTGAGTCCAGGACACCAGGGAGGACTTTACGGACACTATATCCAGTACCAGGATGCTACAGGCATAAGAAGCATAAGACTGTCATCTAATAGATGTTTGCCCTGATACTTCTAAGGCGTATGTGGAAAAACTCAATGTAACAAGTTTTATTAACACAGTCTCATTTGAAGATAGCAGGTAGGGGAATAGGCACGGACCTCATATTTGGTGCTGCTAGGTGTGTGTGACTGTGGGTCAAAGTTTCACTTTATGTAGCCATAGTTTACTGGTCTGTGAAAGGTGGATTGCATTGGCCATTTCTAGATTTTTTCCAGCTCAAAATTTGTCCAAAGTACTAGATTATTTGCTATGGTAGCCCATGCCTAGTAGTGTTTATAGATTTATTGATTCAATGATTGTTTCATTCATTAAATTTATCCAACAAATAGTTTCTCCATGTCTGGTGTTTGCACTCAGTTCTCAGAGAAGTAATGTTTAAAGTAGCCACTCAATAACTTAAAAGTTGATTTTGCCAATTTCATTCTACTGCATGTTAGTGTGTACCTCTGCTGGCTCCAGTTCCCATACCCACAGGACCACCTGGACCACCTCCCATTGTCTGAAGGGAAACCTAGAAGTCTATCACCCCAGCACTTTTTAATTCATATTGGCTGACATTCAATGGCGTTCTGCCCTGGGCAAACCCTCTACCTTCAGTGCTACTTTGATCCTCTAACCCAGGCCACTTTCACCTCACAGGTGAAGTAACAAAGGTTAAAAAAGATAACTATTTCTAGAGAGAAAATTCCTTTGCCCCCACAGCTCATCGTGGTGAGACCTGAAGGAGGCCCATCAGACGGGCAAGGTGGCGTTCTGAAGATGGAAGGAGCAGAGGGTTCATCTCCAGTCCAACACTTGAGCAGCAAATTTTCTTCAACAAAACTCAGAAGCCCAGTATCCACAACTCAAAACTGGGGGCTGTGAAAGGGGGACGTGCCCTCACCCAGAGGGCATTTCCCCTAGCAGAACGATGAAGCTCCAGTTCTGTTGCCTCCAGGGAGGAAAACCAAAGGAGTGAGTGAAGAGCAGTCTTTGTTCATGGTCAGGACATGGTCATGGGCAGGAGGAAAGGTGGGAGACAGCAAAGCAGAAGCAAAGTGAAACCCAGCAGGATGGGACATGGTGCTGCATTCCACTGTTGTGCTGCAACAGTCTTGAAGAGCCCCTGGTGCCCTCGAAGCCTGCAGCAGCCCAACCTGTTCACTCTCCCCACCCCTGACAAGAGTCTGCTCAGGGAAGGGGGTGGGGATGGTGGTCCACCCTCTCCCACCCCTCCCCCACCTCTGCAGCAATTTTCCTCTTCTGCTGAATTGCCTGACACAGCAGCCCAAGCTTTACCCTGGTCCCCTGCCAGTTGGCTGCTGGGGAGCTAGAGACATGTTCCTGGGGGTCCCCAGGTTGATAGCTTTGAGTTTTTATCAACAGGAGAGGAGGCAGCTGAACCCAGATGTGAGGACCTTCCTCCTCCAAATCCAGCTGTGCCGTGTCTTGCAAAAGGGTCAGGTCTTCTAGGGAGTGCTTAGCGAGTATCTCAGCATCCAGATAAGGCCTGCTGTTCTTGACTCCAGAGGATGTTTTCAGCACAGAACCCTCAGTCTAAACATCTAAGGGGTGGGCAAGGGATGGGTGAGGGCAGACCTCTCCACTCATCTGAATTCAGAGTATGACTCCCCACTCTGTTCCCTCAGTAACTTTACATGTTCTAGAACTGCCTTCAGAGTACCTCCTGTCTTGCTCCTTGCACTGGCGGGGGGGGAGGGGGTGTTGGATGTAGCAGTGCAGGAACTATATGTGGAATTTGTTGAGGTCAGGCAGAAGGAACTGAAGGCGCCCTCTTCTGATTTATGACATGTGAGAATGTTCTCTTGACAGAATCAGTTGCCAACAACACTAACAGTTCCCCGGCCTTCGACAGGCCACAGTGATCACCTTCAGCACCCTGCTAAGCTCAGCAGAGGGGCAGAGAGTAGGAAGGGGCCTAAAGACACACACACACACACACACACACACACACACACACACACACACACAGATGGAGCTAGAGGGATGCTGAGAGCAGAGACAGGGGCACAAGGCAGAGAGACCAGGACAGTGAGGCCCAGGGACACAGGATTCAGAGGAGGGCTGCAGGTGAAGACAGGTGGAGATTAGCCTGCCTCACTGTCACCTGCACATTCCCTTAGGCCCTCCTTGGGCCCTGCAGGCAGCTGCCTTACCTAGAAGCTCAGTGGCTGGTCGAGCTGGGGAGAAGGAAAGGGAAGTTTCTTGTTCCAGGTGAGCAGTGACAATAAATACCTGGATCTCTGAAGCCTACAGAGGATTCCAGGAACCCTGTCCTCCGGTTTATAGCTCTAGGATGTCGCTTTCCCTTGATATCAAGATCTGGGAGCTCTGGGTTGTGCTATTCATTTTAAAATAAAATGTTGATATTCTGTTTTAAAAATAACCTTCCCCCCACCCCTGCTACTTCATTATAAGAGAAAACAAAGCAAGCTTATCATGGAGAACTTGAAAAATATGAAAAACACAGGAAAAAGTAAAACATGAATGGTAATCATATCACCTAATGATGACCACTGCTAACAACAATTGGGTGGTTTTTCTTTCAGTCTTTTGTCAATGTAGGGAGCTATAAAATTAGAAAGAATATGCTATAAGCACTTTATTAAATATTATTTGACATCACCATTTTATTAGTGTATATATTCTAATATGTATAAGGATGGGCTTTTTTTCCTATTGAGGTAATCATCATTGAATATTGAGGTTGAATCTAACTTTGCTCCTGTAAATAACAGCTTAATAAATATCTTTCTGCCTATATCTCTGCCTGAGTCTCTAATTATTTTTTCAGAATATATTTTTTAAAAGGAGACTTACTGTGTCAAAGGCCACAAATATTTTAAAAACTATATATAATATAAATGGGAGACAACATATATTAATATAAACATATGTGACTATCTATTTCTCTATCTATCATCTATCCTCTATCTGTCTATGCTCTACCTATCTCTCCAAATTACACCCAAGAAGATTGTACAATTACCTTTCTAGGAAAATGTAGAATCAGATGCTGGTCATAGAGCCTCATTTGTTAGTTAGTGACATTCCTTTGTAGTTTTTAATTTAATGTAAGTAGGAGAGAAGTCTAATTACCTCAACTTTTTCAAAGGAGGAAACTGAGACCCAGAGAGGTTAACTAACTTGCCCAAGATCTTAACCTTAAACTTCTATTGGTTCCTCCCTTCTGGTCACTCCATCAGTGCCCATGGTCAGGCACTCACAGACCTTTGCTTGGCTCACCCTAGATCTACTTTGTCCAATGTGGTAACCCTTAGCCACACATGGATTTTTACACTTACATTTATTCAAATAAAATTTAGACTTTAGTCCCTCGGTCACTTTATTTCAAGTGCTTAAGAATTATAGCTAGTTACCATGCTGGAGAGAATGGTATAGAGCATTTATTTTCATCATTGAGGAAAGTGCTGTTGGATAGTGTTGCTCAAGAAGGCTGGTGTCCCACTTTTGGTGCGGTTCTTCCCTGCCCCCACCTACCAACTCTCCCTCATCCTATACATGGAGGTTGGAATCAGACTTCCTGTAGACACAAATTTGATCACACCAGTCCAAAGCCTGTACTGATTCCCTCTTACCTGTTATCTGCCACATGATGAATAAGCACAGATCTACAAATACTTCTGGTCTTTATCTACATTTGCTTTTCTCTACAACTATTGCACATCTCCTGTGTCTGAACAGAGGCCCGACATACAAAGAAGTGAACAAAACCTGGACCGTAACCTTATTGAGCCTATGGTTTGATGGGTCAAATTAACACATAGTGCCTAGCCTCCAGGTCTGCTTATTTCTTTATAGCACTGACCACTACCAGTATTTCATTATTATATTACATTATATATGATATGATATGATATGGCAAGATATTTATTATCTGCTGCTTTCACTAGAATATAAACCTTAAAGGGGCAGTGACTTTCTCTGTTTTGTTGACTTTGTGTACAGAGTCTGGTACAGTGCCTAGCACTTAGTTGCAAAACAAATATCTATGAATGAAAAACTATATTCTGTTATGGAACTTCTAATTTTTTATAAGCTAAAAAATTGGGAATGAAGCCATTCTCAACCACAGAAGTGTTTTTCTCAAGCCTATAATGTTTGAAATCTGACCCTCCTGCAACTCAAATGTGAGCTTGTCACATTCCTGCAAATAGCCACCGCTACCTCCACCATTGGGATATAGGGAAAGGGAGAATGCAAGATGAATTTTATGACAACTGTTTGGTGTCCAAAAAAGACTCCCATTGAAACAATCTGTTATTTGAAGACATAAATCAAGCACTCAATCCTAGCAAGTTATTCAGAAGAGAACCTCAAAGAAAATATTCACTAGGCTCTCTGTAGCTGGGTTGAAAGAAATGAAATAAGCAACTCTTTGCAACTCCTCTGTGGTGTTGATTTCTGGAATTTTTTCGAACAGATGTGAACATTCAGTTTGAGTATTTAGAATTTTTTTGGTTGTCTATTCATTTTTGACACTAATGGCAGCAATGGGATAAGGAACTATTTAAGGGACAGTATTCACAAAATTAGTGACAAGATTTTAGGTCCCCTAATGTGCCAAAGAGACTCCCTCAGCCTTTGCTATGCTTTTTTTTTTCACCTTCACTGTATTCAAATCTTCCTATCATATAGAAAGCTTTTTCATCTCCCTCTGTTGGTTTTTAAAAACCAGTTGGAGAGTTTCATCTTTCAATAGGAAAATTTAGTCCATTCACTACTAGTGTAGCATTATTTTTACCCTTCACTTGGTGTTATATTTTCTATTCATTTTTTCTTCTTTTTTCTTCCCCTTATTTTTTGCAGTGTTTGTTATTCTTCATTCTTCTTTCCCCTTTGTGTTTGTAATTTCTACTCCAGTAATAACTTCCTTCTGTTTCCCCACACTTATAATTAAATACATGCTTCTCTATTTTATTAAAACAAAATGCCAAATATTTACACTACTGCTTCTCCCTTCACTCCAATATTGTATGGCCTTTAAAATCCTTTCAATTCCCCACTATTCCTACAAATGAGAGCTTTAGAACCCTTTTATTTGGACCTTCTCTCCTTTTGCCCTCTCAAAGTCTCAGTTTTTCCCCAGATAGTTTTATGATAATTAGTTCCAGACTGTTATTAGGTTTCCCTCTAATACTGCATCATTTCTATTTCCAGATCTTTATTTAGCATTTTCATTACACATTCCAAGAAACTCTATAATTATCCATTTAAATTTAACTACATATAGGTTAATTACTCATTGCTATTTTTCTGTCTCTCTCTCTTTCTCCTTCTTTTTCCCCCTGTCTCTCATTCTCTCTTTTTCAGTCTCCCATAGTCTCTGTTTGGGTTCATTTTTATCATTTGAATTCTTCCTTTACTCTTTTCCTTGTATGGTGTAGTGGTTTTAAAGTAAGTATAGCAATTCTTTAATACTCATTTCTTCATGAGGTGGAGTTTCTTTTCCTCTCCTTGTGTAGGGCTGGCCTTGCTTCTAATGAACAGGAAGTAGAAGCAGCAGCCGTGATATCTGAGACTAGACCATAAAAAGCACCATGGCTCCCGTTTTGCTGTCTCTGCTTTTGATCACTTGCTATGGAGGAGGCCAGATGCCATATTTTGAGGACACTCAAGCAGCCCTGTGGAAACATCTGCATGGTGAGAAACGGGGGCCTCCTTCCAACAGCCAGCAATGACCTGAAGCTTTCTACTGTCAGCTGTGGGAATGAGTCATCTTGGAAGCAGGTTCCCAATCAGTCCCAGTCAAATCTTCATATAACTGTAGCTGGCATCCTATTGGACTCCATATTGATTAAAACACTCGGAGGAAGCTTCTTTTTTTCCTGTCATCTCCTTAGCCACAGGAATGGTGAGGACCCAGCTCATCTGGGCAGCCTACTTTTGTGACTGGCCAGAAAGATCAGCAGGTTCTCTCAGGAATACTCAGGCTGGCCTAAGAGGTCCTTCTGGTTTCTCCAAAGACTGATGTTTTTCCAGGATACTCTATTGATTTGATCTTGTCCTGGTGCTCTCAGCTGCTGAAACCCAACCCTTACCTGGATCAGAGAGAAAATGAAATTCTATGCTGTCTGTTGAACCTTGGACTTTTCTCACAATCTGCAGAGCCTGCTCCTCACTGGCTCCAAAGCTCACTATCTCCAAAGAAGGAGTTGTAGTTAGATTAGATGGGGAAGGAAGTTGTTTCTTTTGCAGAATACTGTCTATCTATTGTCATAATTCCTTGATCTTGAGTGAGAAGAGACCGCTCCATTCTCCGGATGCTCATTTCTGATTGCAGTATACCTTGACATAGATTATTTGGCCAGGTGGGCTCCTGACCACACTGTGAGCACATTTTGGGCAGTGATCATGCTTCATTTACTCTTCTATGTTTCCCCAGTTCCCGGAGCAGCATAAATATTCATTAGAGAATTATGAAATGGAGCTCATCTCTTCTTTCAGATGACTTGAGTGAAATACTTGTCTGTCTTCCTCTTTCACTGAGAATAGCACCATCTACCTACCTAGGGTCCTAAAGACATATGCACTTGAAATAGTTGCAAGTTCAAATGGAGTTGCATCAAAACATCCCTACAATCTTGCCTACATTCTTCTGCAACAAGAGTATTTGCTTCAGGGACTTGCAGAAGGCATAAGGTGTAATCCACTGAGTTAGAGAAGAGGGGTGGAGTCTTTTTCTTGTGTAACCCATATTGGTTCTGACCCACTTCTAGGAGTTTATGTGGAAGATTGTAAACTGTTCAATACAATTACCTTGGACTCTAGGTCCCCCATGGAAGGCTTCTAAGGCTCCTCCATACTAAGGAGAACAACAGCCTGGGCTGGTGTTTCTCCAAGGGTATTCTGGAGAGTGTTTTTCCCATGAGCTACTTTAAATACTGAGGTAAAAAATGTTTAGAAAATTTGCCTAAGTATGTTATAGTACATTTGAATATTACATTAACAAACACAAACAAGAAAACCAGCAAAGAAACCTGTTTAAATATGTTGAACTCAATTTCTCAAACATACTTGACTGAAGATCTCACCCCCTTTTTACCATATAATGCCTATCAGAAACCAGAGGAAGGGTTTTTTGTGGATTAAATTTTGGGAAAGACTGGGATTCAGGAGCCCCAGGTGACCTTGGGGGTCATGCAGAGCTGTTTCCCTTTGACTCTTAAGCAGTATGGCCAAAGGAGTAGCTCTCACAGTATGGTCTCCAAACCAGCAGCATCGGGGAACTTCTGGAAAAAGGCAAATTCAGTTTTAATAAGTCAGAAACTCTCAGAGAGGAGTCCAGCACTCTGCATTTCCACCATTCACCAGGTGATTCTGATGTGCAGTGAAGTTTGTGAGCCACTGGCCTATAGTTTAAGAAACAAAGAGGTCTGCACCAAGACACATCATAATTAAAATGCCAAAAGTTAAATGTAAAGAGGGAATCTTAAAAACAGCATGAGAAAAGCAGACAATTACCTACAAAGGAGATCCTATAAGACTGTCAGCTGATTTCTCAAAAGAAATTTGCAGGCTAGAAGGGACTGGCAAGAAGTATTCAAAGTGATGAAAAGCAAGGACCTACAACCTAGATAACTCTATCCAGCAAAGCTATCATTTAGAATGGAAGGGCAGATATACAGCTTCCCAGACAAGGTAAAGCTAAAGGAGTTCATCATCACTAGGTCCTTATTAAATGAAATGCTAAAGGGAATTATATAAGAAAAACAAGATCATATCAATGAACATTAAAATGGCAATAAATTCACAACTATCAATAATTGACTACAATAACAAACCAAGAAAACAAGCAGGACAGAAACAGAATCATAGATACGGAGATCACTTGGAGGGATATCAGTTAGAAGGGGGAAGGGGGAAAGTGGGGGGAAAGATGCAGGGATTAAGAAGTACAAATTGGTAGGTACAGAATAGACAAAGGGATGTTAAGAGCAGTATAGGAAATGAAGAAGCCAAAGAACTTACATGCATGACCCATGGACATGAACTAAGGGGGGACTGGTGGAGGGAATGGGGGTACTGGTTGGAGAGGCAAAGGGGAAAATTGGGACAACTGTAACAGCATGTACACTAAAAATATTTTTAAAACAAATTCATGCTACATTCTTTGGGTTTAAATTCTGTCTCTGCTACTTAGCACCTTGGTGACTTTGGGCAAGTTTCTTCAACTCTTTCTCTGAAATATTACCCATTTCATGAAGTTGTCATAAGCATTAAGTGAATTAAAATATTAAAACACTTGGAATAGTAACTGCAATATGTTAATTTCCAGTAAGCATTTGTGGTTATTGTCATTATCAAGTAGTTCCTCTGAATTTCCACTAAAAGGGCAAAGTACGGCAACAGTTATTAAGATCTACTGTGTGATAGGAACTGAACTACAGGTTGTCAGGGATGGCCACAAGAGTTGGTATCATAAAATTGTGACATCTGATTGCTGACCTTAGAGAACACAAGATATTCCTGTGTGAGATATTTTGCATGGTGACAATCCAGGAAACATTTTTTCATTACTGTTTACTGTGTTTAATTATAAACCACTAGTCTGAAATATGGAGCTCAGAGAACAAAGAATCACTTCCAGCTGGATTTTCTGAATTGGCTTCAGGTAGTGAATATCATCTCAGATTCAGCAAATGTCCTGGGACTCCAAGGATGGCGCCCTCCTCTAGGTTCTGGCAGTGCTAGTCTTATTTTATGACAAACTTGTTGCCATAGGAGACTCAGCAAATTGACAAAGGCTGTCCTGTGGCAGAGTTAGGATTCAAACATAAGGCCTCAAACTCCCCAGTGCTCCTGCAGCATCACTATTTTATGATTCATCTGGAGGTCGCTTAGAGATCATTAAGTCCAACCACCTCAATTTATAGAGAAAAGATTGTGGTCCATGGGGGTTTGGGGCTGGCTTAAGGTTATACAGCACTGATGTGGCTGAGCTATGCCTGGAAGCTGTATCTCCTACTCCAGATTGGGTGCCCTTTCTTCAAGATGCGGCTGAGTTCCCAAACTGACTCTGGTGCTAGATGTAGCATGTGGGCTGGATCTTGAGGGTCATCATAGTCTCCTTTTCCAAGGATCACTTTGCAAGCAAGGAGGACCAGTCTCCTGTGGTGGGGTGAGTGTGGTTCTGCTGGAAGTGCCCCTATCCTGTCCCAGACGTACCCTTTCTGAAGCATGCTTGGCTGGCAATCTGCAGGAAGCTTGGGGAAAGCCAAACAAAAGGTAACTAGAATGTGCCACAGGGGGCCCATTAGCTTCTTGGAGCCTCCTGGAATATTCCCAGGAGGAATCATTGATAGGAGTGTGTGATCAGCAGCAGGCACCATCACAGGCAGCTGCTGGTACATTAATATTCCAGATAAATGGCTTTTGGCTCAGGCAAAAGATTCTGCTTGGGAGCTGGTTTCTCTTTGAAGCTCCTAAGAGGGGCTGCTTACAGAGAAAGGGAGCTTTACAAAATAATTCCACTGGAAACCCTCTGTTCCCATTCATCTCTATTTATTTTGTTCCTCTTTCTCTCCTGATTCATGGCAGACTCAGGAGGGAGGAGGAGAGGGAGCTCAGGGAGGGACTGTCAACAAGTGGCTGGGACACCAGAGCAGCAGTGTTGTGAGACACACAGCCCTCCACCACCCAATGTGGAAATCCTAGCTTTGCCAGCTGTGTGACCTTGGGTGGATCACTTCACCTTGCTGAATCTCAGTTTTCTCAGGTGTAAAATAGGGGAGTAATACCTTTCACGCATGGTGGTTGAGGATTAAATGCAACCAGGTACATAAAGTGCTTATCATAGTGCCTCTGGGTAGTTGAAGATAAATGCCACTATTATAGATGGGGATGATCAAAGCAGGCAGAGACACCAGAATGGCCTAAACAAGGCCGATGACATTAATTTATGCCCAGTGACTCCACTCACTGGCTGCTGAGGTCCCTCTTTTGAAGCTGGGGTCATGGGAAATGTGTCCAGATATTTCACAATAAGAAAATTCCATCTTATAGCCCTTCACACTCTATTTATATAGGTGGGGAAATTGAGGCCCAGATAAGGGAAGTGACTTGCTAAAGTTCACACAGCAAATTAAATGCTGGAAGGGAGTAAGGCCTTGTGTTCCCCATCTTCCCGAGCACATAGAAAACATTCCCAGAGGGGCTGTGCTGCTCATGGTCTTTCTCTCTTTCCCTCAAATCTGCATTTTGAAAGGGGCATGTCTGCTATTGCAGGACCATCCCCAGTGGACCAGGCCAGGCCAGAGTGGCAGAAGGGGCATACAAACATATACAAGAGTGATGACAGTGATAAGGTATTTGGAGTGCTTGGCACATTGTGTAGTCAGTCATTTCTTCTCCACCTGGAATACTGCAGGTAGTGTCGTTTAACAGTTGCAGGCAGTGACCTGAGGGCCATACCCTGGACATGCAGCAGTGTGACCTGGTCCTTTCAGCCTTGATGGCTTCTACCACCAATGGTGGAGGGTCAGAATGCCTGGACATTCGAGAGGATGTTCCTCCAGGTGGTGGTCATCTTCCTGGGCCATGATGTGTTTGGCCCAGGCCAAGGTTGGGGCTGGTTTCCCACATCTCACACCCTCCACACAACTGCTTCACTGACCAGAGGAGGACTGTGCTCCCAATTCTGACTGCTTCACAGGACATTCCAGAGACCTTGAGAGGCCTTGGGGGATGCCAAAGTTATTTTCTATGGGGAGAAGGAAGATGATGATGATATAAGAGGAGAGGGAGGGAAAAACCACATTACCCCAAGTGCAAGAAAATAATCATTGTAAAAACAGAACCCTTCTGTCTGCCCAGCATGTCCAGGGTTGTGACACGATCCATTCCCTAACAATATCCCCCCACACAGCACATTCCACTGTCGTTCCTCTTGGTGACAGTCCAGTACATTGGGCATTGGTACATCACAGCTCCTCAGACTTCAGGGTCCATAGTGTGTCCTGAGAATCTCCCACTGTGCTCTGATAGAGCTGTCCTGGCTCCTGTGGGCAGAAAGCCACCAGCCCAAGGGCAGATATCCCATTCCCATGAGACCTGAGAGAAATGCTAAGGGGCTGGGCACAGATCAAAATTTAAGTCTCCTGGAACTGTCAGGGTAAAGGAACTTCCAAAGGCTAAAGTGAGGTCAGGCAAGAGCATATGCTGCATTTAATGTCACACGGTCTTTTACAGTTTCATCCCTGACATCATATTACTATACCCCTGAGTTTGCTAGATATGGCTCAATTCAGAGAGTCTGTGGTCCTGGGGTATTCATTCTCAACATCCATCCAGTGTTTACAATCATCTAGAGCATCTCTGGAAAGATCATGATACAGAATAATCTCCTTTGTGTGCCCATCTTATCTCCCTGTGGCTTTGGCCTTGTGAGAAAGTGTTTACCATGTGAGCTAAAATCTCAGCCTCCCTGGAGATGCACCCACGATCACCCTTTAGAGATCTCAGAGGTGAAGGCTTGCCCTCACTCTGAGTCCTCATGAGACAGGTGGTGATAGGAAACATGAGATGCATCATGTTTATCACACTTCTAGGGAGCACAAGGCAAACTACTATTTATGTTTTCTCAAAGAAATGTCCCATCTCTTAGTACATGAAGGTGGATCTGGTTATATCATCCTCATTTAATTGATGACAATAATGGAGCACAGAGAGGATATGTGACTATTGAAGACCAGATGGCTGATAGGGAGAAGAAGATGAGCTTAGATTTAAGAAATCGTCCTCTAGTTTGAGGCTCTATGGTACACAGTGTGTGGGGCCCAGGGACCAAGTTGGCGGGTGTTCTGGAATGACCCATGAACTGGTCCCATTGTGTTTTTCCAAACAGCACTCAGCCTCCTGCCCTGTGTGACCTTTGGAGGAGGGGACATTTTATTCTTCAGAATAGGGCCAGACAGCCCAGGCAGCTGGCTTTCCTCCAGCAATTCTTGGGGCTGATTCAAGAAGAAATGTCTGGAAATTTGTGGAGCTCATGAGCAAATAGCTTCATGGAAGCGCCTGTTAAAATTTCCTCTGCTGGAGACTGAAGTAGACAGAGCAAAGCCAGAGGGCCTCCCACCTCCCCCACAGTACCCTTGGGTCTCATTCTCCCTCCACTCCAGCCCAACTCTGGAAAACCCATACCCTTGTCTAAACACCAGCACCAAGTAGACCCATGCACAGGCCATATGTATTAGATTATATTATTGTTTAAAATATTTGCTGGCCTTTTCCATGGAAGATTATTTCTCTCTACCCCATTAAGCTTGGCCATTTGATTTGATTTAGCCAATGAAACGTGAGCACAAGTGGAGTATGCCACTTCTGAACAGAAGCTTTAAGAGCTAGAGCTCTGCTCTGTTTTCCTTCAGACATGAAACTGACAGTGCCTAGAGTGAGGCTGCTCTCTCAGCCTGGTACTGGAAGGAAGATGGCATAGAGCATAGTTACAGCAGATCTTGAAGGACCTATAATATGAGTGAGAAATAAGCCTTTGTTGCTGTAGGCCACTGAGAGTTGGGAGTTGTTTGTTACTACAGTATAACATAGACTGTGCTGACACACCAAACATGACCAGAGGTGATGTGTCATCGAGACAGATGGGCCCTGCATCCCTTCAAATCAAATACCCCATAACATGTGGGGGAAAAAAAGAGAAAATACCCACAGGTAAACCCAGAGAGAGGGGAGCTTTATTTCCTCAACTTCCCTCTGCAGCCTTCACTGATTTAAAATGGGGAAGGTAGAGTTAGCATTTGCCTCAATTTCCCCACACATCCCTCAGCTATAGAGTTTGCTTGGGGCCTCTAATAGACTCAAATATTGATTCTTATCCTCCAGAGAAAAATAGATTGTGCTCTTTAAACAAGAAGGGAAAACAGCTTTGGGATTGAATCTTAAGTAATTTATTCACCTTTTGTTCAGACTCTTCAGAGCTGGCCCAAGGGTATCTACATATGGGCTCATGTATTGAATTTCCAGCAACATCCAAAGACAGAAGGGACATAGGGAACTTCATGTCACACCTTTTCCTCCCCCTTCTCTCCCTGGAGAAGCATTAGGCAGAGAACTGCTTTTGGACCACAACACAATTCAAATCATCCCAGACAACAGAGTGGGAGGGTCTTGATACTAACCCTTTGTCTATGAATATAAGCAGAAAACTGATGCTTGGAAGAGACATGCCAACAATGCCTGGAAGTGCTGGAGTGCTTTATGTTTTATACAGCTTGTTCATGTCTCTTATTTTAACTGATTCCCCTGTCTAGACCAAAAATCACCCAGGAGATACACAAAGTTGTAAGCTAAATAAAGTGATTATTATTTTAAGCCATAATTTTTTTGGATGATTTGTTATACAGCAAAAGCTTACTGATGCAGAAAAAAAAAGACATTCATTGAGTACCTCATTACATCATCACTTCCTTATTACATCATTACTGTGGCCCAATGAGGTATATGTTTCCCATTTTATGGTTGAGGAAACTGAGACTCAGAGAAGTTAGTCCACTGGCCAGATCTGAAGTGGTGGAGCCAGTAATAGACTCTGAAGCTAAGATAGATTTTGCCTGACAAGGAGGTACCTGCTTAAGAGAAGGGTTTGTGCAGTAGAATCTGAGTGGAATCTATCCTTCACAGGCTCAGAATCCTTGGTTTTCAGGTTGCACAACCCACCTGGATGAGGCTTTGCTCCTGGGGTCCTGGAGAGCTGTGTGTTGCATGGGAAAGGGATGTGCTGAGGCCAGAAAGCCTTAGAGAAGATGGGGTCATGATGAAAGGCATGAGAACAAGGGGTCAAGGCAGTGCTTTACACTGAAATGCCTCGTAAGACCAGCTTATGGGAGCCTGCTTCTAAATGATCAATTCCAATCTCATTATGACTGCAGCTGCCATTAACTCAGGAGCTAATTGCCATTAGCTTATAGAAACTCAAGAGGGTTTAGCTGCAAAAATTCCATGACACAGGGCCATCTCACTGCTTAAATGGCCACATTCCTGTTATTAATTCCATTTAACTATTAGCTTATTACTGTTAAGTTATTATAACTTTGTATAAAGTCCTTGAACTGGATGCATGTCCTCCATGCACATTTCATTATGGGGAGCAGAGTGCACCCAGAGGTTCAATATTGTAATTTTCATCTTTCTTTAAGGTGTTGGCTTATTAAGAAGCATCAGAAAGGTCCTTGATTTGGAAGATGGCTCTGTAAGCAAAGGCTCTAACAAAAACCAGACTTTGCTTAGCATTTTTATGCAATTAAGTTTTTGGCAAGTGTTAGAGTGAGTCTGAGCAACACCAAAGCTTAGCACTGAATGGGTCCTTAGAGATTCTAGTTTGTTCTTGACTTACAGTTGGGAAAACTGAGGACTGGAGATGGGACAGGACTCAGGTAAGACAAAATGCCATACCTACATTAGACAGATGGCATTATCTGAAATAGCCAGGTCTGTGTTTTAGATAAATTAAAAGTCTGCTGAAGACACCAAATATGCATGATTTCCAATGCTAGACAATCAGAGCAGGGTCTAATATTCCCTGTGAAAAATACCTATGTGCTAAGGTAAGAAATAGGCCAAGATGCAATCATTCACTTCTTTTCAGTGGAGAGCCAGCTGGATGGAGAGCTACATGACAGTGTGTGAAATTAGACATATTTAACGGGTGACGACAAGGCTCTTTCTGTCTACGTTCAGAAGCCTCCCTTAACAAGATCCAGTTGGTATGTTAAGAAAATAGGAGTCTGTGCAATTACGAAGTTCACCGTTTGTTTTTGGTTAACTTTGTAGCTTCTTCCCAAGATGCCTAAGGGCATGTCTGGAAAAATGTCAGCACTGTTGCTAAGCAGAGTCTGGTCCTGGGAGGGGTTCCCTTAAAGCTCTCTCACGTCCCTCTCAGGCTAGGTCTAGAAGGCAGCTGATGGGGAGGAGCTTGGGGAGCTAGGGTTCTGACACCAGCTCTTGGCGCTAGCTGGCTACGTGACCCTGGCACATCATGGTATCTCTCTTAGTCTCAGTTTTCTCAGCTATACAACTGAGGAGAAGGAGGTAGGATATCTTCAGTCCTTTCCTCTTCCACATATCTAGTTTAAATCTTTTTTATTGGGTTTTTGCTCTTAAAAGCACAGAGGAGGGAGGTGATAAGACAGAGCAAAGGAAATTGGCAGCTTGAGTGCAGGGTTCTCTCTGGGGTCAAGGTTTCTGAAAGGATCCTAATTAAAGCCAAGTGAGCTCTTCTGAGTGAAGCTCTCTGCAGAGTTGCTTGTTGACCTTGGGGAGAATGCTGAATGAGAGAGAAAGGGAAAAAAGAGAAAAGGGAGAGGGGAAAGAGGAGCCAGAAAAGGGAGCAGGAGCCACAAAGAAAACAGGGAGGAAGGAAAGGAGATGAAGTGGGGGCAGTGGGGAAGAGGAGACAGGCAGATTGTGGACAAGAGGGAGAGATTTAAAGCAAAGAAACAAGTTAGTGAAAATCAGAAGGGAGGAGAGGAGAGAGAAAATGGAATAAAAGGTGAGAAGAGACACCAGTGAAGACATAGGGTTAGAAATGCATGCATCCAGGGGTTCATCACTAGAGCAAACAAACTAGAAGTGAGCTTCCCTTGTAGCATGGACAGGAGGGTGAAATAGGAGAAGGTACGTGAAAGCTGGAAGCACTATTTTGATGTAGATAACTGGACAATGTTCTGATTATTAATTGATTAATTGCATGTGTGCATGCGTGCACGCACACACACACACACGCACAGACCTGTGCAGTCATCAGCATTTTTGCCCAGGCATTGTGAAACATGCTCCCCAAACTACTGCTCATGGTTGACATTTCCTCCAAACTGTGACAGTTCAACCATCATGTCTGTTTCCACTCTCAGACTCTAACTAACATCAGAAGTCAATAGTTTTATAAAATCCCCACAAATCCTGTTTTTCTTCCTGCCACCTTGAAGAAACACTGGTGTGTTTTACTTAGACACAAAGCAGCTGCCCCGCCCCCACCCCCAGGGACATGTGAGGACAGTGCCCAGATACAGACTCTCGCTGAGCCCAGATGCCAGGTGCCCCAGCACCCTTCTGGTGCCTGGTGTGCAGCCCTCTACACTTAGCTGGCTTGTGGTTCTCCTTCCTCAGATGCTTGAGGATGGAGCTCTGCAACGCTGCCACAGGAGGAATTTGGCCGCAGGCTTTATCCCTTCCACTTCTCTTGCTTCTGGGTCAGGTAATTTGGCTGCAAAAACCACACAAAGATGAAACATTGTATTTCCTCATTGCTCAGCAGCTCATCCCTCAGGATCCAGAGGTCTCTAAGCTATAAAAACAAATGAAACAAAACAAAACACAGCCTGTCTCAGGGATGCTGAAGCTCTTTCACCCCCTTCGTTTGTCTTGACTTTGTCCATTTCACTTGGAGGACAGGACCAGATACCTCGGTAAGTTGGGAAGACAAATACAGTCTGTTTCTGAAGAAAGAAGGCTGAACCTGAGAGGAAAGTCAGAGTTGATAAAGTCCTATAGGGGTTTGACCAGAGAACACCTATTTGTTAGTAAGTTCTTGTGCCATGCTGTGAGTCCACCTTTCATTAGTGTGTGCGTAAACTGGAACTCCAAGAAAAAGTTTGCCAATTTCCATGGTGGAAATGCACCTACTATGGCCAGACTTAAGCTGTCCATGATGATGTCATTAAAGGAGGAGTTGGGAAGAGATGGACGTATTCAGCTTTGACAGTTCCGTAAAGAGTGGCTGCAGCACTGATTGGAACCACTTTCTTAGGCCTCCCTTATCACGTGCACAGCCTTCTTCAATACAGGGCTGTCCTGCTGCCCGAGAGTTCCTTTGAAACATAGGGATGACTTGGATGCTTCCCAGGTATAAACCATCAATGGCTCCTCATTTAAAAT
>PVIA01014492.1:0-26843 GCA_004024845.1 Tonatia bakeri
TTTTAGCCCCCTAGACATATTTTGGACTGCTGACTTTTATGTTGTTTTAAGCCACTATTTTTGGAGTAATTTGTTACAGCAGCAATAGGAAATTAGTACACTTACCCTTTTCTAATGGTGTCAGTGGCAGGGTCGGAGGGGGCGTTCATGCACTGGCATTCTATGCCTGCAAATCTTCCTTGAAAAAAATCAGTCAGACCAAAATATTTTGTGGCTTCAAACCACTGCAACTCCTGAAAACTTTCACATGGTAATAGGAATTAGTTATCCTAAAGTTAATTTGACAATATGCTCTTAGAATTAAATGATACTACAAAAAGTCAGGCAACAGCCCTGGTATCGTCAAAAAATGAGTATCATTTTTTAAAAGAGCTTTCTAGATTAAAAAATTCTAAATAGCAACCAATAGTAATGCATGAAACTTGAATTTGAGGGAAATTTGAAAAATTTGAATATGGACTAGTTATTAGATGAAATTAAGAAAGCATTGTTAATCTTCTTAGGAGTGATAATGTACTTATATAGAAGAATGTCCTTAATTTTAAGGGATGCTGACTGAGCAGTTTAGGGGTAAATGTTACAATATCTGCAATTTACTTTTAAATGTTTCAGCAAAATATATAGATAAATATTAAAATACAAGGCAAAATATTAATAATTGTTTAATCTTACTGGTGGTATAGGGGTGTTTATTGCTCAGAAACTTTACATTTTGGTTCTAAATGCTCTCTGTTTATAGAACTTTTCTAAATCATTTGTAACAACCTAGCTTTGTGGCTAGGATGTGAGAAGATAAGTAACCATCATATGCAAAATAGTTTAAATGAGTTTCCAGTTACAAAACTGATGGGGAGAAAGGTGATGTCATTCTATGAATCAGTGGAAAGTTGCTGTCCTGTAAGTAAAGAAAGAAACCTAGTGGAATGGGGATTTTTTGGCCTCAGCAGATCACATATTTTCATTTCTTGATTTTGTCAAGAGAAGGGATAAAAGTGAAACTTTGAAAATAAAAAAATGGAAACTTAAGGTCAAGTAAAAGAAGAAAAACACAAAATTATTCACTAAACCCCAACATCCTAGAACCACTAGCAGAAGGAAACTGCAAGAAAATTGTTACCCAGTTTCCTATTGACATATTACTACAGGAGAAGATCAGGGGCAATTAAGGAATAACATTCTAGTCAGTCCAGAGATAAGAACAGGATTAGGTAGTGATAGAGCACAAAATATTTTTGTGTAGCCTGTCTTTTAGACTTTTTAGTTTATACACACACACACACGATTGGTGAATGCTGATTTCTGTCTGTATTAAAGCAACACTAATAATGTAATGTTTTTGTTAAAATACTCAGTGTTGTTCATTTTTATTTGGAAAATATTGTTAAAATCTACAATGGAATTTAAGCAGAAAACTATATTTTGATCTTCTAGATGGTATAGCCAAGATATCTGGTACCACCTAGTGGAACATAAGTAAATTACAGAGAAAAAAATGCCTGAGTTGAACAGAAAGAGAACTAATTAAAAAATAAAAATTCTGGTTCTCTGAAAAACTAACAAAATCCCAAAAAATAATAAATGACAATAGAAAAATAAACACTGAAGCAAAAATATTTTAAAAGTCATAAACAACTACTTTGAACATCACTAGGAAAATACATTCAAAAATTTAGATAAAATGGATTTGCTACTAAAATTACAGTCAATAAAAATGGACTCCAATAGAGATAAAAATTTAAACAAACCCATGTCCATTAAAAAATTAAGAAAGTTTTCAAAGAACTACCCACAAAAAGGTGCCAGGCTCAGTTTCAAAGGGGAGTTATATAACATCTCCTAAAATCAGGTAGTCCCAATGCAACATAAATTATTCTAGAGTAGAGAAAATATCCAAATACTTTTCATGAGTTAAGTATAACATTGATTGCTAGTCTTGACAAAAATGGCACAAAGAAACTGACAGAACAATGTTACTTATGTACATTGATGCAAAAATCCTAAAATAAAATATTAGTGAACAGAATCCAATGCCATTTAAGAAAATGATACACAATGTTCAATGGATTTTTCCCAGGAACGCAAGGGTGGCTCACTATTAGAAGATAAATTACTATAATTCACCACATTAAGAGATCTAAGTGAAAAATAAAATATGATAACCTCCAGAAAGACTGAAAACAATATTTGACAAAACTTGATACCTATCCCTGGTGCTTAGAAGTGCACTCAAGAATATAGAAAATAATGAATATTTTCTTTCTTTCCCCTATATATTTTTATTTACTTATTTTTAAATTATTTTGTTGTTGTTCAATTACAGTTGCCTGCATTTACCCCCTACCCCAAACAAACCCACCTCCCTCCCTTGCTTCCACCCCCCACACTTGGTTTTGTCCATGTGTCCTTTATAGTTGTTCTTGAAAACCCTTCCCCCCTTTATTCCCTCCCAGCTCCCCTCTGGTTACTGTCAGATTATTCTTAATTTCAATGTCTTTGTTATATTTTGTTGCTTTTTTCTTTTGTTGATTATATTCCAGTTAAAGGTGAGATCATATGGTAATTGTCCCTCACTGCGCAGCTTATTTCACTTAGCATAATGCTCTCCAATTCCATCCATGCTGTCCCAAAAGGTAGGAGCTCCTTCTTTCTCTCTGCTGCATACTATTCCATTGTGTAAACACACCTTAGTTTTTTTTGAGCCATTCATTTACTGATGGGCACTTAGGTTGCTTCCAGCACTTGGCTATTGTAATTGTGCTGCTATGAACACTGGGGTGCATAGTTTCTTTTGGATTGTTGTTTCAGGATTCTTAGGATATAAGCTCAGCAGTGGAATTGTCAGGTCAAAAGGCAGTTCCATTTTTAGTTTTCTGAGGAAATAACAGACTGTTTTCCACAGTGGCTGTACCAGTCTGCATTCCCACCAACAGTGCACTAGGGTTCCCTTTTCTCCACAACCTCTCCAACACTTTTTGTTGATTTGTTTATGATGGACATTCTCACCAGTGTGAAGTGGTATATCATTGTGGTTTTAATTTGCATCTTTCTGATGGCTAGTGATGCTGGGCATCTTTTCATACGTGTCTGAGCATTCTGAATGTCCTCCTTGGAGAAGTGTCTGTTCAAGTCTTTTGCCCATTTTTTAATTGGGTTGTTTGTCTTCCTGGAGTGGAGTCATGTGAGTTCTTTATATATTTTGGGTATCAAACCCTTGTCTGAGGTGTCATTGGCAAATACATTTTCCCATAAAGGTGGTTCTCTTTTCATTTGAATGCTGTTTTCTTCACCCATGCAAAAGCTTTTTAATTTGATGAGATCCCATTCATTTATTCTTTCCTTTAAGTCCCTTGCTTTAGGGCACATATCAGTGAAGATATTGCTGGGTGGCATGTCTGAGATTTTCCTGCCTACATTTTCCTCTAGGACTTTTATGGTGTTGTGACTTATATTTAAGTCTTTTATCCACCTTGAATTTATTTTTATGTATGGTATAAGTTGGTGATCAAGTTTCATTTTTTTCATGTAGCTGTCCAGCTCTCCCAACACCATTTGTTGAAGAGGCTATTTTTACTCCATTTTATGCTTCTTCCCCCTTTGTCAAATATTAATTGACCATAGAGACTTGGGTTTATTTCTGGGCTCTCTGTTCTGTTCCATTGGTCTATCTGTCTGTTCTTATGCCAGTACCAGGCTGTTTTGATTACAGTTGCCTTATATATAGCTTGATATCAGGTATTGTGATCCTTTCTACTTCATTCTTCTTTCTCAAAATTGCTGCAGTTATTTGGAGTCATTTATGTTTCCAAATAAATTTCTGAAATGTTTGTTTTAAATCTGTAAAATATGTCATTGTTACTTTCATAGGGATTGCATTGAATCTATAAATTGCTTTGGGTAGTATGGACATTTTGATGATGTTAATTCTCCCAGTCCATGAGTGTGGTACATGCTTCCATTTGTTTGTGTCTTCCTCAGTTTCTTCAGTGTTGTGTAGTATTCTGAGTACAGGTCTTTTACATCCTTGGTTAGGTTTATTCTTAGGTATTTTATTTTTCTTGGTGCTACATCAAATGGGATTTTTTTCCTGAATTCTGTTTCTGATATTTCATTGTTGGTGTACAAAATGCCTTTGATTTCTGAATATTGACTTTGTATCCCACTGTTTTGCCAAATTCACTTACTAGATCTAGTAGTTTTTTGGTGGAATCTATAAGATTTTCTATGTACACTATCATGTCATCTGCAAGCAATGACAGTTTTGTTTTCTCCTTTCTAATTTGGATGTCTTTTATTTCTTTTTCTTGTCTGATTGCTGTGGCTAGGACTTCCAATACTGTGTTGAACGGGAGTGATGAAAACAGGCATCCTTGTCTTGCTCCTGATCTTAGTGGGAAAGATTTTAGTTTTTGCCCGTTGAGTATGATGTTGGCTATAGGTCTCTCATATATGGCCTTTATTAGGATGAGGAATGCTCCCTCTATTCCCACTTTGCTAAGTGTTTTCATCATAAATGGGTGCTGTACCTTATAAAATGTTTTTTCCGCATCTACGGAGGTAAGCATATTATTTTTGTCTCTCCTTTTGTTTATGTGATGTATTACATTTATTGATTTGCAAACATGGTACCATCTTTGCATCCCTGGGATAAATCCCACTTGATCATGGTGTATGACTTTTTAAGTATTGCTGGATGCAATTTGCCAATATTTTGTTGAGGATTTTACTGTCTATGTTCATCAGCGATATTGGCCTGATGTTTTCTTTCTTTGTTGCGTTTTTATCTGGCTTTGGGATTAGGATGATGGTGGCCTCATAAAAAGAGTTTGGGAGTCTTCCCTCTTTTTGGATTTTTTGGAATAGTCTGTGAAGGATAGAGGTTAGTTCATCCTTAAATGCTTTGTAAAATTCTCCTGTGAAACCATCTGGTCCAGGGCTTTTGTGTGTTGGGAGTTTTTTGATTACTGCTTCAATTTCATCAGCTGTTATTGGTCTGTTCAGGCTTTCTGCTCCTTCTTCATTCACTTGTGGAACATTATATTTTTCTAGAAATTTGTCCATTTCACCTAGGTTTTCAAATTTCTTGGCATATAGTTCTTTGTTGTAATTTCTTACAATCCTTTGTATTCTGTGGTATCAGTTGTAATCTCTGCTCTTTCATTTCTGATTGTGTTTATTTGGGTCCTCTCTCTTTTTTTCTTGATGAGTCTTCTTAAAGGCTCATCGATTTTGTTTATCTTTTCAAAGACCCAGCTTCTGGATTTATTGATCCGTAGAATTGTATTTTTAATGTCTATGTCATTTAATTCTGCTCTGATGTTAGTTATTTCCTTCCTTCTACTTGCTCTGGGCTGTCTTTGTTGTTGTTTCTTGAGTTCTTGTAGGCATAGGGTTATGCTGTTTATTTGAAATGTTTCTATCTTTTTTAGGTAGACTTGTATCACTATGAACTTCCCTTTCAGGACTGCCTTCTCTGTGTCCCATAAGTTTTGGTTTGTTGTGAGTTCATTTTCATTTATTTCCAGAAACTTTATGATTTCTTCCTTGATCTCATTCGTGACCCATTCATTTTTTAATAGCATGCTATTCAATCTCCATGAGTTTGAGTGTTTTGGGTTTTTTCCCTTGGGGTTGGTTTCTAGTTTTAGTCCCTTGTGGTTGGAGAAAATGCTTGATATGATTTCAATTTTCTTAAATTTGTTGAGGCTTGTTTTGTGTCCTGTCGTGTGGTCTATCTTTGAAAATGTTCCATGTGCATTTGAAAAGAATGTATATGTTGCTTCTTTGGGATGAAAGGCTCTACATATATCAGTTAAGTTCATTTGATCTAGGACATTGTTCAGTGCTGCAGTATCTTGGTTGATATTTTGTTTGGAAGATCTATCCAGAAAATGATGGATATTTTCTTAATATAACAAAATATATATACAACTCAGTCCTAAAGCCAGCATCTTACAGGTGACATAATAGTATAGCCATAAAATCTTATAAAATTCATGGTAAAACTAACCAAGAAATTTAAAAATTCTAAAATTAGCAGTATGTAAAACTTACATACAGAAATTAAAAGCCGTTAGGTACACTAACAATAACCAGTTGGTATAATAGAGAAAAGAGCCTTATTTACAACAACAACAAAATAAGATAAATTGTAAGGAATACACTTATCAATAATGTGCAAAATGAATATAAGGAAAACTTTAAAACAACACTCCTGAAGCACCCAAAAATAGATTGAACAAATGGAAAGACATTTCATGTTCTAATACCATCACACACATTAAAAAGATGCCTGTTTTTCCCAAGCTAATTTATAAATTAGTAACATTCTCCATTAATATACAAATAATTTTCTTCTGGAACTAGAGAACTAATAGTACAGTTTATCAGAAAAAAAAATATATATGAAAGTCTATTTCCACAAAACAATCATATAAAAAGATATAATTGATTAAAATTGATACAACTAAAAAAGAAAACTGAAAAAGAAAAGCTAAAAGGAAAAATAACTCAATCAGATATTAAACTATATTATACAACCACTATAATTAAAGTTGGGTACTGACCCATGAGTACACAGACAGATATATGTAATAGATACCAAGTCCAGAATTAAACCTACATATATGTGGAAGTTGAGAATGTGATAAAGGTTGCATCTAAAAATCACTGTGGTAAATATACAACAAGGCCTTTCCAGAAAAAAGTCCATTCACTGTTAATATACTGAGAACAGCTTGCAACACATCAGTGTAACCCGGCAACCAAGCAGAGTAGAATGGAATGCACATGCATGAACAATGATGACTTCACTGTATTAGTCAGTGGGGGCAGTAGACACAGTTGAGTGAGCTGTATGGTCATCACATTCAAAATGAATGAGCAAGTAGAACAAAAAATCTACACCAAATTTTCCATTAAGCTTGAACATCCCTCCATGGAAACTATTGGGATTATTCAAAAGGCTGCAGCTATGGGCAACTGGTAATTGGCAGCTTCATCACAACACACCCACTCATGCATCACATCTGGTGCAGTTTTTTTGCAAAACATCAAATCATCCAGGTAACTCAGCCCTCCTACAGCCCAGATTTGGTGCCCTGCAATGTCTGGCTTTTCCCAAAACTAAAATCACCTTTGAAAGGGAAGAGATTTCAGACCGTCAATGAGATTCAGGAAAATACAATGAGGCAGCTGATGGTGATTGGGAGAACTGTGTGAGATCCCAAGGTGCCTACTTTGAAGGGGACTGAGGCATCATTGTCCTGTGTACAATGTTTCTTGTATCTTCTTCAATAAATGTCTCTATTTTTCATACTACATGGCTGGATACCTTCTGGACAGACCTCATATGATGTGAGGTCAACTAGATAACCATTTTGAAAAAGATGTTGGATCCATACCTCAAACCTTATAAAAAAATAAATTCTAAATGGATCAGAAATTCCAAACGCAAAAAAATAAAATCATATATAAATACTAGAAGAAATCAGTAGTGAATGTCTTTAAAACCTGAATGTGAGGAAAGACTTTTTTTTTTACTAAGTCCAGATTTAATAAATGGAAATACTAATAAAATTGAATACATAAAATAAAAAAGTCATATTACAAAAAAAAAGAACACCAAAAATAAAATGAAGTAAATCATTAACTGAGGGGAAAATATTTGCAACATGTATCACAGATAATGGGCAATAATCTTCGTAAATAAGTTATTTTTAGAAATCACAGAAAACAAAAACCAAAAACCCAATATGAAAAGAGGCAAAAGATATGAACACCTCACTGACTGGTATGTGACAGAAAAAAAGGCTGTGAAGATGAAAGGTTCTTGTACTGCTGGGTTATGAACAATTACCAAGGCCACCAACTTCTTTTATTAAAAGATAAACACCAGCAAGCCTTCAAAGGCTTTTAAAATTAGGTTGTTTTGCCATAGCTGGCGTAGCTCAGTGGATTGAGTGTGGGCTACAAACCAAAGGGTGGCTAATTCAATTCCCACTCAGGGCACATGCCTGGGTTGCAGGCCAGGTCCCCACTGGGGGCCATGTGAGAAGCAACCACACATTGATGTTTCTCCCTCTCTCTTTCTCCCTCCCGTCCCCTCTCTAAAAATAAATAAATAAAATCTTTTTTTAAAGAATAGGTTGTTTTAAAACATCCCTGAAGAGTATTTAATTAAAAACAACATAATGAGTTAGAATGCTGTGATATAGTCTCACAAGAGGATTAGTTTTATCAATGATTAATGACAAATGAAGACCTGTGGACAGCACCAAATTATATTTGTGATTTTGCATTTTTATATCTGTATTTGAAAATGACTAAGTATGTATATCTCTAAAGAAATATTTCTAACAATTGATGAGACAACATTACAATCTCTATAACCAATGATTCACTGTTAAGTTGTTGAAACGTAAGGTCTGCTCCAACCAATGAGACCCTGTGACACTATATTAATTTTGATAGCTCAGTTAGGCAAATATAACCAAGGTGTCATTGGCCACATGGTAGCAATAGATGCTAATTTCCTGGGAAGGGAGGGAGAAAGTGGGGGAGAGAAACATCCACAGGTTGCCTCTCGTATGCACCTCAACCAGGGACCAAACCTGCAGTCCAGGCATGCGCCCTGACCCGGAATCCAACAGGCAACCTTTCACTTTGCCGGATGATGCCCAACCAACTGAGCCACATCCATCAGAGCTGCCCATAAAGTTTATGAAAGGTAATGAATAGCCCACTAATGAATTTGGAAACTAATTTATAAAGACATTTTGGGCAGGCACAAGATGCTTTAGTTGGAAAGGTCAGCAAAACCCTTTAAAAGGGCACTAGAAACAAAGCAAAACATCCTGTCTTTGTTAAAAAATAGTTGTGGATACACTCTAGCACACTCCAGCACATTCCATTAGGAAAGATCTTTGAAGCTAGAAAAGGTTCGAAGGGAGAAGAGCACTGCTGACTAGTAATGATATCTAAGAAGAGACATAGTGAAAAGACATATCAGGAATAATTCTAAGAACCTACTACTGTTTAGCCATCTGAGCTTGAGCGAGCCAATGGGCTTCAGTTGCTTTGCCTGATCCCTGTACTAGATCAGGAGTCAGCAAATTTCCTGAGAAGTGTCAGATAATAAACATGTTAAGCTATGCAGGCCACACATTGTCACAACTACTCAACTCAGTCCTTGCAGCAATAGATAATAGGAGTACGTGAACAAATAAGTGTGGCTGTGTTCTGATGAAACATTATGGACATTGAAATTTGAATTTTACAGTTTTTACATGTCATGAAATATTCTTCTTTTGATTTTTTCCCTCCAATTATTTCAAAATGTAAGAACCATTCTTAGCTAGCTGGGCATGGAAGAAACAGGCAGCTAGGCTGGATTTGACTCACTGGATATAGTTGGCCGATCCCGGGGGCTGCGTGGACTGTAAACTCCCTCAAAGCTCTGTGTCTGTTGATTAAACTATTGTTTCCCTATTTAGCTAACAATGGTATTAAACTTCTTTTACACCTTCTGAAACCTTTTTTTATAGCTTAAGCAGTTTCTCAAGCTTTATTTATTCATATTCCCATTAGATAAAAATTAGAAAGATGTCACATCATATGTAGTTCATATTATTTCAAAAGTAGTTATCTTTGGTCTTCCAAAGAGGTTTACACATGTGGGTTTTCAAACTTTACATGTCCTTCTCTCGCCACTAAGAGATTCCCAGACTTGTCCTCATGCATTTGAGAATCACTGTCTTACAGCAACTTTTACTTGAAAATTCCCAATTAGAAGCCCCCCACAAAAACCTTACTTCCTCTTTCTTCTGGAGAAGAACATCAATTTCCCACAACCTCTGCTGTAAGTGAGGATGGCTAACTTAAACTACTGGTACTTCGTAGATACAGACTTCCAGGTAAGACTGGACTTGACTTCCTTTCCTCCATGCTTTCTTTCTTCCATGTGCTCAGACTCCACAGCGTAAGAGGGAATGAGGAGCCCTGCGTTAGTTCTTCTCCCCTGATCAGCTTGATGGTTACAATAGCTACAGAAACAAAATGTAGGGAATCTATAATTATGGGCAATCTGTGTGAAATGTCTTTAAATTGTGGATAAGGAGAAAAAGAAGTTAGCTGCTTTTAGACCCATACTTAGCAACAAGCAACCTTAAAACTTCTGTGAGAACACAGGGATTATAAAATGGTCTGTCTCCATAAATCAGTCTTTCTCGGTTAAGGAGCTTCATCAGAATAGAGGAAGACACTGATGACATGAACAGTGGATGGCCATGGTGAGCCATCACCCCTGCAGCATTTGGTCACATCACCGCTCATGAGAGCCCGTCCATGGTGCAAAGTTGCTGGACGCTATTAGCACCCTTGTGGCGTATGAGGAACCGGGGCCTCCAGGTTTAACCACTTAGCCCAGGTCACATAAGTACCAAAGAGGAGCTGGGACTCTCATTCAGACCTCCCTAGAAAGGCAGTTATCCATTATATTGTCAGCATCTCTGCCTCTCTATCCTGTCTGTCTGTCTGTCTGTCTGTCTGTCTGTCTGAACGTCTATCTCGTCTCCTCATCTTCTCCCTGGAAAGCATTAGGTAACTTATGTTTGAATAATTAAAGTCCTCTGGGAGTTAGCTGACCAATCAAACCAGGTTAAAATACTCCAAAGAGAAGTTGTCCACTGGGAACTTACTGGATAATATAACCTGCAATGTTCTCCATCCAATTCTTATCACAAATCCAATTCTGAGAAATGCCATTTTTGCAGAATAGTCAGAGAGAGTAGATCATGATATAAATACTCCAAGTTTGAGGCTTAAATAACGCCAGAGCATTAGAGACCCTATAAGCCACTGTTTGACTTTACTGAATTATAAAACATGTGATATCATTCACCTGTACTGAGAGTTAATATTAAAAAACTAAAGCATGCTTTTGAAGTTCTAAAGCAAATTGTAACATTTCTAAATATTTTGAGTTAATACTGTAAGTGTCCAATCACTGCTCTTTTCCTTTGGAATAGTGTGAAGAAATATCATGTATATTTTTTAAACTCCATGATATTGCAATATTATCAGAATTTGCATGAATTATGTCCTACAATTCTGTCCCATAAAAATATGTCCCTGGATTTAAAATAATGTTGCTGGAAATGACAGTTTCCATTAGTACTCTTCTTAATATATTTTTTTATTTTTATTAGTTTTTACAGAAAATATAAAAATTAGAGTGGGTCTCAAATAAGAAATCCACATATTAAAGAACTGTAATTTGATTTTCTATATTTTTGTTTCTATTTTATCTCTCAAGAAAATACCCTTAACTCTTTGGGGGGTTCTCCTCACTTCCCTTTGGATTGTGCCTATGTTCCAGAACCTTAAATGGTGCCAAAGATGGGGAAACAGGGTCGCAGTCTGTTTCCAAATGCGGAGTATACCCAGTTTGCAGTGGAGCTGAGCCGTCCATCATTCCAGTGGAGCGTGCCTTTCTGCTCCCGCCCCACGCTCAGGCACAGGACTGCCTAGCATCCTGTCCGCCTGGAAGCACCTTGAAGCTACTTCCTCTTCAAGGTTTTGCTGCCACCCTCCTTTGCTCCAGGCCCCAGAGATCTCTGTCCTTTCATCACTTCCTTCCCCTTTCTCCAGGACAGTATTTTCAAGTTTCACTCTGGTTTCAGACACCTTGTGTACCTTGTCGCTAGTATGTAATTTAACCTGCCAGAAGCCAGAAAGTTGCAGATTTCTGCTTTCCAACAAGCAACATCCCTCCCTTAAGACAAGAACAAGCAGCTGCAACTTCTCCGGCGCTGAGCTCCAGCTCTGCCCCGGACCCGAGCCGCCGTCAGCGAGCTCTCCCTCCGTCGCTGAGCTGCCTGCGTTAAGCTGTTAAATGTCAAGTAGAAAAACATATGGTAATATAGGAAAATATTCACAATAAAAAATAATAAAGGAAGTATGAACTGTACAATCACAATTTTATGGAGTACACACTTGAATAGAGGTTATGGAAAAAAACTGGAAAGTTCCTCACCAGAATGTTCAAAGGGATCTGGGTGGTAAAATTATGATTGGGATCCTTATTTTCTTTCCATATTTTCAAATTTTTCTACAATGCACACAGTTGCTTTCATAATCAGAGAAATAATGTCATTTTAAAAAGTAAAAGTATTTATTGAGCTTATGATTTATGCACTACATTATGCACCACATATACCTGAATATAAGGAATTTTAAAAATAAACAGGAGCAGGGATCTTCAACAATGAAAATAAGAAAGAAAAGAAATATATCCTGAGATCATCTCAGTCCTGATCAGGCCCTTCTTACTCAACAAAGAAATCTTTTAGCCCTGGTTGGTGAGGCTCAGTGGATTGAGTACCAGCCTGCAAACCGAAGGGTTGTTGGTTCAATTCCCAGTCAGGGCACATGCCTGAGGTGTGGGCTGGGTCCCCAGCTGGGGGCAGGTGGGGGAAGCCAACTGATGTATCTCTCACAAATCGATGTTTTTCTCCCCCGCCCTTCCCATCTCTCTAAAATAAATAAATAAAATTTTTAAAAAATCTTTTGTACTAATTAAATATCTTGGCTATGCTACAGAAAATGTGCTTATTTTTCTTCTAATTCTCAGATATTAAAGTGCTTAATAAAAGTATTTGACAAATCAATGAGGAGATTGTGCTACAATTGTACTGTCTCTCCCCAGTTGACTGCAGAACCAGGAAGTTACCTGAATGTGTTATGCAAGTTTTGGTTCACAGGTTAAGTGAGTCATCAAGAACCTGCTGGGTAAAAATCTAGTCTGACTACCTATCCTGACTCCACCCCTGCCTCCAGCCTCTGCTCTGGCCATCTGACAGCCCCAAGTTCTCACATAGGCTTGCAGACCAATGAGGCCTCTGAGTAATGGTACTCTCAAGGTGGAATGACACTTGACTGAGACGTGACTAGAGGAGAATTATGAAAGATAAGAACTCTTCTGTCATTGCTGAATCTGGGTCTAATTTGACCTATAAACACTTTATTTTTCTTCTTATATCTGAATCAGTTACTTTTAGCTTCATTTGGAGCTCTAAAGTGGTTTGCTATCCTCTGTTGTCTTCTGTTTGGCTTTTGGCTTACTGTGTAACCAGAGTAGTTAGAATGGGAAGATTTCTATGATTTGTGCTAAGATCCATAACTTGGTTAACAGTCTTTCCTTTTTAATTGAATTTATTGGGGTGATATTGGTTAATATATAGATTTCAGGTGTACAGTTCTATATATATCATCTGTATATTGTATTGTTGCCAGCCAGTGAACCAAGGGGTTGCCGATTTGATTCCCAGTTAGGGCACATGCCTAGGTTGTGGGCAGGGTCTCGGTAGGGGGTGCACAAGAGGCAACCACACATTGATGTTTCTCTCCCTCTCTTTTTTCTCCTTTCTTTCCCTTCTCTATACATAAATAAAATCTTTTTTAAAAATAAATAATTTTTTAAAAGAATACATTGCAATCATATTTACTTTTTAGAAGAAATGTTTGGCTGTTGTGTGAAGAATGGATGAAGAGGAGAGTGTTTGAAGGGAGGTCTAAGTGTTGTGATTCAGGGGAGATGTAGTCGTGGCCTGAATGAGGGTGGTGCAGGCCAGATGAACAGGAGGGGATAGAGCCCAGCGTAACTGACAAGGGCTGGTGATGCTAGAGGAGGGGGCTGAGACTGAGGAAATAGTCTTTCTGACCTGGGGAGGGGAGGACCAAGCCATGGAACCCAGAAGGAGGGGAACCAGAAGATGAAGGGTTCAGTCAGAAGGGAACCCTGAAGCCAAGAGACCATCAAGCTGTACCCATCCAACAACTCCACTAAGGAGCACACTTTATATCAAAAAAGGAAAAAAGAAAAAGATACTTAGATACCTAGCCTGGTGTGGGTATAAGGATGAGACTTTTTATCTTACCTATTTCAAATATTAAAACTTAATCCAAAAATCTGAATGTATTCTTCTACCCTGTTTTACTTTCTTCATTTCTCTTTACTTTTCTAGATCCTTCAAGATGCAGCTGATGACACTAAATGTGAGGATATTTGCTAGGATATCTAGAAATACAATTACAACTAGCTTCCTCTTATGGCACACGAACTCTACATGTGCCAGACACTGAGCAAAATACTCTCCCTGTTTTGTATTTAATCCTCACAGTCCTGTGAAGTACTTGCTATTACCTACATTTTACAGATAAGGGGCTGATGCTCAGAAAGGTGACGTTCCTGACTAGAGTTACAGAACTAGACAGATTCTTGAACCCAGCCATCTCCGACCTCAAAGCCCATCATATTAACCACTATGCTATCCTAGCTCCAGCATGCCTTTCTTTGAGTACACAGATGAATTTAAGTCTATCCCATAAGAGGCTTCTTGCTGTTTGCATACATTTTTACTGAAAAATAAGAATCCTTAGTAAAAATATCCCACGAACTAGAGCTCCTTTTTAGAATACAGTGTGAATAGTGCCCCTGGAATTGTACAGCTTGGCACCCTTGTGAACGTACTGGCTTGAATCAAACTTCTGGGCCTTAAGCTTAAGTTCAGACCAGGCATATAGACTGCCAAACAACACATTTATAGAAACAGATTAGACGAGTGACTACTCAAATTGCAAAAACATCTGGACCAGCCCTTGGTTACCAGTGCAGAGAATCAGAACTCCAGCTGATGATGAGAGAGTACCTTGAAGTTCTGGATGCTCACATGTGAAAAGTAATATTTATGGAAGACTGCATAAAGGGGATACAATAAATCCATTTTAAAAGATACTTTAGATTTTATCTTTGAATTAAGCTAGCTTAAGGCATTTTCACACTGATCATTTTGCTGCACAAGGTTGCTTATTCTGAACTGCCCTTCAGTTCATATATAAGAAACATATCTAAAGCTCATAGAATTTGCATTTACTGTAGGGATGAGTTGAAGACAGCGCTCATTACTTTACTATGACCTCTTTCTAGGACCCTGGGAGACATGTTCCTCATGCTTTGCTATCAGGAAATAGCTGTGCTCATCATAAAAAGCTAGTTTGTTGTTATTTTCTCTCATCCACGAATTGTATAACTGACCTTGTTTCTGTCTTTCCTTTGGCTCCAAGGACCTTAAAAGCCAGGCTGGCAGGCTTGTCCCTGTCAACTAACCCTACCTTAGGGAATCCAGTCTACAAGAAGCTGGTGACAGTATTTGTCTCTAGAGAGTAGAAGGGTGGCTGAGGACTAAAGTAGGTAAAGAATTCCTTACATGGAAAACTCCTTTGTTTCTTTTGAACATTTTTATCACATGTACATGTTACACATTCCAAAAGTTGAATAAAAATACCAATAAATATTCATACAAAACAATTTTACTAGAAGATAAGTTGCCCACAGAAGCCCTCATGCATGTACAAAAGGGGGAAATGCAATATTGTTTATAAGGGTAAAAACCAGAAACAACCAAAATCTTCATCAGTAGGGAATAAGTATGTAGAATATGGAATGGCATACAGCAGTTTACCTAGAAAGACTAGAGATGATAGGTAGATGATCTATTATAGAATAAAGCTAAAGCAAATGAATTAGATTGATCTATCTGCACATCAACATGGAATGACAAAAACATGTTGAGTAGAAAAATTCATAATATAGAATGTGCATTTAGTATATGATCTAGCTAGATTTTTTTAACACACTAAGTCAAAGTGTTGGGGACCATCCTGCCTGGTCTCAGGAAGCTGTGACCCCCTGTGACACTTAGGCTGAGTGAGAAACCTCCAGACCAGGAGCCACTAAGAAGACAAAACTTATTCCCCTGGCATGAACGCTACCTGTTCGGTGCTTGGCCTTTAATGCTTGATCAGTTAACCAATGACAGGTAAGACTCCTCAAGGAAGGAGTGACCTAAGACAGGTTCTGATCATGTAAAGGCCTCTGGGATAAGACTCACCTGTGGAAATGAAGGGGCTGTGGAAAGGAAGGGGTGATCGACATCAACCCCTGCCCCCTCTTAGTCTGAGTCTTTGTACTTAGATGTGAGAAATCCAAGTCTCCTGGCTGCCTCTGTCTCCTGCCCTTCTCAGGGCTAAGCAAATAGCCAAAGGGGCAGCTCAGACTGGAGACAGCAGACCCCCAGGGTAATCAGGCCTGGGACATAGAATATGCAAGATCCTGTGAGATCTGTTTGCTGGAGGATGTTATTAACTTAGAATTTGAAGGCACAGACAGGAAACCAAAATTAGCCCTTTGAGCCATGTAGTCCTTTCATATGATAAAACTCCAATCTCTGCCCAGAATCAGCAGGAGTTTTGTTAGCATCTTTGTAAGTTACCTGTTCCCTTTGATCCCTTCTGCCAGACTGTGAATCCACAAACCAAGTCTACTTTCTCAATAAAAACCTACTGGAGTAAAGGAACGAGGCGCTCCCCACTTGGAGAGTGGCCACTCTGTTCTTTACTTCCCCATAAAAAACTGCTTCTGTGTATGATTATTTCTCCTGTTTCGTCGAGCCATCCACAGCGTTCCAGTGCTCACTGCCGGCTGGGAGAGCATGCGTCATCAAAGTATAAAAATAGGCTAGAATGATACTAAATTCACAATGTAGTTTCCCTCCGGATAGGGGGAGTAATATTTTATTTCTTAAAAACAAGTATAAAAAAATGATGCCAACATATGGATCAGATGAGATAAATTCACACGGACTACCGAGTCCTGTGGAGGAAAAGGGACAGCACAGCTACCCTCTTAAGGGGAGGGTGCCTCAGAGCGGCCTGGCAACTCTCTCAAGAGGAGAGCGCGAGGATCCTCGCCTTCACTGTTTTTGGGGGGCTTTTAATTTGCACAGGAATACAGGTAAAGTTCATTAATCATTGTCAGGCAGTAAGGATTAAACAATAGATAACATACAAAGAACTCTGAGGGCCTATTTTGAGTCAGAGTCTATTAGCTAAAGGGCTACAAAACTTTGGGAAACAAACTTATTTCCTTCTTGGACCTTTATCATTTAATTGAGAGCATTCTTAGTGAAGCAGGTTTCACAGGAGTTTATGTATTCTTTTTCAGGCCTCATCACCCGGGGAGCCCGCCCTTTCTAGTACAGGACTGCACCACCCTCTGTCATTGTTTCAGGATTAAGATAGACAGAGGAGGCAAGATAACCAAGAAATTAGGAGACTTCTCGAAGGCAGGTTGAGGACTCAGGCTTTGTCAAAGCCGAGGGATGAGGGTCCATCACCCCCTTTCTCCATAGCCCCCAATCCTTCCCTGGGGCCTCCACATGATCATGCCTGTCCTAGGTCGTTCCTACCTTGGGGAATCTTACTAGTCATTGGCTAACTGATCAAGCAATGGGGGACAGTTATGGAAAAAGGAGAAGAGGCTTATCTCCTGCCAGGGAGATAAGCTTTGTCTCCTTAGCGGCTTATGGTCCGAAGGTTGCTCACTCAGCCTTAGCCATGGAGGGGTTACAGCTCCTGAAACCAGGTAGGGCAGCTCCCAACAAAAAAATATAGAAAGCATGACAAAATATCACAAAATGTTAAAAGTTTTAATTCCGGATAATAGGTATACAGATGTTTGTAGTTTTATTCTTTGTGTTTTTCTGTGTTTTATACAGTTCTGCAAATGTAAATAAATGTAAAATACAATTATCCAGCCCTGGTTTTCTGGTAAATCCTTTTACTTTCTTTATAAAGTCGAGTAAATTCTAAACAATCAGTCTTGACATTATTAATAAATATTCCTTTAAAAAATAAAATTTGGACCCTGGATGTTGTAGTTCAGTGGACTTAACGTCAGCCCACAAACTAGGGTCACCAGTTCAATTCCCAGTCAGGGCACATATCTGGATTGCAGGCCAGGTCCCCAGTAGGGGGTGCATGAGAGGCAACCACACATTGATGTTTCTCTCCCTCTCTTTCTCCTTCTTTTCCCCCTTGCTAAAATAAATTTAAAAAATATTTTAAAAAATACAATAGCGTGTAAGAGGTTTTGAAACATTGGGAAACTCTGGCTGTGACCTCAGATTTCACAGCTCACGTGCAACAGGATGGAACCATTGTCAGAGAGTACAGGGAAGTGTGGTTCTTGCTACATCATGACTCCCTGGGCAAACCCATTCGTTCAGCCTCAGCCACAAGCTCCTCCCAATTCCTATTGGCTATTCTGTTGGCAAAGCAGGAGGACTTGTCTCAACACATACTCATTTCCCTTGTGCTCTTATGGAAAATAAAACATTCTATAGGCGGAGCTCTGAACAACCCTCCTTAAAGACAAGAGTCTCCACGCTTACCTGACACTTCAGTTCCAGTATCCTGCCCAGCAATTAGCCAAAATGATGCCTGGAGGTTTAACTGAAGCCAAACCTGCCACTCCAGAAATCCAGGAGATTGCTGACGAGGTGAGCTGATGCACCCCATGGAATGGTTTAATCTAAAATTTTAGTTCCTAGGTTGGCCCTGTGTTAAAAATGTGAGTGAATATGAAAACCAGAATACTGGGAAATGTGTAGTTTTGTGCAGGCTTTCTTACAACTAAAGGAATTTTCCTCTTTTAAAAGATGAAACTTCTAATAATCCCAACTGTGAGAACGAGCTTGAGCAAGTCATATCCCCTCTGAGAGCCCCAGTTTCCCCATTTGTAAAATAATTTTTATTGGATCACCTCTAAAGCTTTTACTATGTATGATTCTAGGATTGTTAACTCAGTTTCCGATGAAACTTTTCTAATCTCACCATGTGGAGCCAACATGTAATTAAAGTCTAAAGTTGTTAATTTGACAAACTAGACTTGAAATGCATTGCACAGAAATTTTTTTTGATTGAGTTGACTTAAGAAGCACATGGTAGAGGCAATCCACTTACAAATTTTCTACAAATTTAACCAAGTAGACAATGTTTTTGTCATTTAGTATTTAGAAAATGATTAAACTAGTAGATGTGGAATAGTTCATGGTGATTCCAAAATTGATTATAGTGAAAACAAGATATTAAATGTTTATTAGAAAGTTGTTTGGTTAGCTATCACCCATATAACAAAATTTATTATATTGCATATTTTATGAAAAGAAAAATATAAATTACTATTTTAGCTTTGTAACATTTTTTATTTTCTTTTTAAAAATTTTTATTTATTTTTAGAGACAGGGGACAGGAGGGATTAGGAGAGGGAGAGAAACACCGATGTTTGTGAGAAGCATCGAGGGAGTGCCTCTCACACGCCCTCCAACCCAGGCATGTGCCCTGAGCAGGGATTGAACCAGTGGCCTTTCAGTTTGCTAGAAGACGCTCAACCAAATGAGCCCCACAGTTCAGGCCTTGTTTTCTATTTTCTTGTAGCATTCCTTCTGGCTTTTTCTTTGAAACTTTATCCTGTAACACTGTTTGGCAAGCATGATCAGCTTCTTGTATAAGTGGAAAAGATGGAATTCTCTATGTAGGACCCTCACAATCTAAGAGATCAGATGCCTCAAATTCTACCATCCATTTTTTGGAGATAAATATTTCTCTTCAAAGAGTTCTTTTAAAGAATAAATACCTTGGAGTTGTTTTTGTTTTGTTTTCCTGAAGAAGATAATTAATGCTTTTGTTGAATCCCTGCATAGGGTCAGTGTTCGCAAACTTGAATGTGCACATGAGTCACCTGGGGACTTGTTAAAATGCAGATTCTGGCTCAGTGGGTCTGGGTTGGGGCTGATAGTCTGCATTCCTAACCAGCTCTCAGATAATGCCCTTGCTGCTGTCTGTGACTTCACTTGCTTACAGGATCAGAGATACATGATGTCCTAAGAGACCTGTGAGAAATGAGCTTTCTAAAAACACAGTGCTGCCAAAATATTCCATTTCATTTGTGAAATGAAGATAACACCTCTTGCCCTGTCAACCTCAGAGCTGTTAAGACTGAGAAGATATGCCTAGGTGAGGCATATTTGTTTACTTCAAATTTTTGCCTGAAAGCTTCTCTAACCATGGAAAATCCCCTGGAGACTCTCCAAGGACCAGAGTTGTAAGAAGGATGAAGGATATGAGATTTAAAATATACAGGGTGTGGAAATTTTTAATTTTAATGATTTTTAAGATTTTATTTATTTATTTTTAGAGAGAGGGGAAGGAAGGGAGAAAGAGAGGGAGAGAAACATCAATGCATGGTTGCCTCTCACATGGCCCCCACTGGGAACCTGGCCCACAACCCAGGCATGTGCCCTGACTGGGAATCAAACTGGCAACCCTTTGGTTCTCAGCCCATGCTCAATCCACTGAGCTACACCAGTCAGGGTTTAGTTTTAATGATTTTTAAAAGCCTATCTTGGTTAGCAAGAACTTGTTTGCTTTTTAAACAAGAAGCTATCCAAAGACCTTGTGTTGTTAATAGTATTTGTCTGTGAGCCATGTGTTTCTTGCCGCGCATCTCAGGTTCCAATCCTGTCAGAGAGGGAGAATGAGACATAGGGATTTCTAGCAGCTTCCTCACCACAGAAAGGCACTTTGCAGCTGCAAAAGCTTTGCCCTCCTTTTCCATCTCTCATTTTGATCCTTCTAATCCCTGGGGCAGGGAGAAAAGCATGATGTCCATTTTTCAGATGAAGAAACTGAGATTCAAAGATGTTCATAACCACCTAATCAAGAAGCTAGCCTATCTCCAGATTTTTGACCACCTGCCTTTTCTACCGTACAGTGGCAGGAATCTGGAGAAATATGCGGGGTGAGGGAAAAACAGCGGTGAGATATGGTGTAGCAAATTTGCCTTCTCTGTGCAAGCAGCAGGCCTCAGATTAAAATCAACATGAGTAAGGGATACCAATGAATTCTTGAATATGTCTTAGGTGTCTAGCACTGTTTCAAATGTCATAGAAGTTCCATAAGGACAGTAAGATATGGGCCTGCCCTCAAGGAGTTTCCAATCCACTTAGGGAAATTACCCATTAAAATACAGGTGTTCTTGAAGGAGCTGAACTTTATTGGCTTTCCTTAGTGTTGTTGGAGAGCTGCCAATGGAAGGAAGAACCCCATTAGGAAGGAGGGAGAGGGAAGGAAAGGTCATTCCATAGAAAGGGGAAAGCATCTCGAAAAATGATAACTGCACACTTAAGGAATTTGACATCAAAATGAAAGACGGGTGTTAGATGAGGTTGGATAAGAAGATCAAACAAAGGGTTTGGGGTTCAGAAGATGAACACTTCTGAGGAGAGAAGAAAAGAGCATCCACATTTTGAAGATAACAGAGACTGGACAGTACTCAGTACTGTGTGAATTACTATACACAGAGAAGGGCTTTTGTCTCTTACTATAAACAAAAGAAGTAAAGATAGTCCCTGCCCTGGGAAATTTACAAAGTAGGTTGGACACAAGAGATATACACAAGGAAATAAAGAGTCATGCATGCTCCACCCATAAAAACCAATAATACAGGGTGGGCCAAATGTAGCTTTACAGGAAACTACAATGTAAAAATACATTGATTCACATGAAAAATACAATGATTCATACATAAATAATAACACAAGCATAAGCTCTATGTTTCAGGTACTTACAACTGTAAACCTACTTTTGCCCCATCTTGTATATATGTAATTAAGGATTAAATGAATGACTTGAGTAGCAATAACTTCTGGACCATTACTGCTTTCCATTATTTTACATTATAAGTAAAAAAGAAAAAATATATTGCATGAGATTTCTGACAGTATTTATGGGCAGGAAAGAAATATTATTTTAATAATTATTTTTAGAAATAAGAGCTATAATTACACATGCACAGGTACATACACATAAAACCCACACATACAAGTCAAACCACATTACTGTGTACAATTAATGGCATGCACACAGACTGTGGTTTTTGTCTGCTAGGACACCACACAAACACCCCATCTGCATACCATTATGGACACACCTGAGCGCTTAGCATGTCATGGCACTCACTCACCCACGAATTCATGTTCTACTCTCTGCCTATAGCCTCCTCCTCAGTCACCTCTCCCATGGCCCCAGCCCCAGAGAACCTGCCATTCAACCACCCCAGATTCCTTAGGCACTCACCCTCCCATAGCCATCACGTGCATAGGCCTACTAGATCACTCAAGCAACCTGGGCCCACGATGGGTGGTTCCATACTCTCTTCCATCCCTGGTTTCCATGACTCCGTGAGCTTCTGGCATCCCAGTCCTCACTTAGAAGTCACTCCCACTGCCACCATTTCCTCCTCAGCTTATGCTCCAGCTTCACAAAAAATTGATCAAGGAACATACAAAACCACAGAAAACTCACCCATTACAAATCTAGGATTCATGCCAGTGAATAACAGCAATAGAACCATGGGGCTGCCAGAACATCCTTTTTGTCATAGCTCGTCGGTCCTTTTCTAGAAACCCCACAGAGATGGAGATGGACCTTATGTCTCCTCAGTTCCTCAAACCCTCCTATCACCATGGTCCCTCCAGCCAGCATCTCAGTTTCGCTCTTAGAAGATTGCGGTCATCCTATGTAAGAATGCCACGATTTATGTACCCCTCTCTGATCTCATTTTACCCTCCCAGCTAAGACCTTGTCCTCTTTTCTTAAGTCAGCCCTTCCTCTTATGCCAGATGCCCTCACTCCTGTGTACCGGGTGCTTTGCCGCATGCTTCTCCCTTCCCTCAGAACATGGTCAGACAGCAAATGTCCACAAGGCACCTCTCACCAGCCCTCCTGTATTTTCATGCTGCTGCCCAAACTCTCCTTCCTTACTACACTGTAAAACTTCCCAAAATATGTCCTATCCACGTTGTCACCATTACCTTCCTATCTATTCTTTCCTAAATGATGCATAGTTTAAATGATTCTGCAGAAATATTAGACACAAGAAAAGCGCCTGGGTGTTGTGTGCAGTGTGGCTGGAATCCTCAGGTCCCAGAGAACTAACAATTTGCCAAGATTCATGCTCTGCAGCAAGAAATGCTTGAACAGCCCCGGGGTACATGTATATCACCAGGTGCTCCTCACAGGTAGCATCCTCCCCCTGCTGGGGCCCAAGCAATTCCCCTACACCATTTCCTCCAGTGCCTCAGCCACCCCCATGAATGGCAGGCTGAGGAACTGAACCCCAACTGTGTTCAGCCCAAGGTCTGGCTGTTTTCCACCAGCCTCCTGAACATCACTCCTAGCTGGCCTTCACCCTCTGAACATCCATCCTGGGGGTCATTCAGCACCAAGCTGCTTTCTGAACCTTGAGGTTTCACTGACCAGCTTCTTCCTGCTCTGTCCCTTTTCCTGCTGCTCAGCTTAACTCTTATCACCTCAGTTCATAGTTTCCAACAACGCAAATCTGTTTTATGAAAAGGGGGAGCAAGGCTACAGCTAATAAATAAGTAGGTTCTCCATATCCACTGGTGTCATATCTGCAAATTCAACCAAATGTGTATCAAAATGTTTGGAGAAAACAATCCTAGAAAGTTCCAAAAAGCAAAACTTGAATTTGCCATGTGCCAAGCCCTATACGGAAGACACACTAATGAAGTACACTGCAGGCTATATGCAAATACATACTATGCCATTTCACACAAGGGACTTGAGCATCTGCAGATTTCGGTATCTGCAGGGGGTCCTGCAACTGAATCCCTCCAGTTCCCAGGGAAGACTCCACAGTGAACCTGAAATCAAGGCACACACTCTGGCAGGTGCCAGTGCACTTACAGAAAAAACCAGGACTGCTCTCTCATGGAAGACTCTGGACTTACAGACTGCATAGATACAATGGAAAGTTACAGCTCTAGATAGGACAGATAGAAATAAATATTTGTGATATGTGGTAAAAACATGACCAAAAGACTGGAAACCAAAGAGTACAGATAACTGCAACAGAGAATTCAGATATATAAGTCATTGGGCAAGGAATTTGAAACTTTAAATAACTATAATTAGCAATTTATTAGCCTTAAGCAGTAATGTTTTCCTCACAGCCCAGGTTCCTCATTTGTGAGGTTAAAATAGATAATTTTGGGTTTTGTGTACAGATGAACCCTTTCCAGCCCTTTCTAACTCAACTGGTACCCAGTGTTGGCTGAAACCGGTTAGGACTGAGGCAGCCGCAGGACAGTCACCCCTTTCCTCACTCATCCTCTCTCTCCACCACTACCCACTTTGCCTTCTCTCTCCTACACTCTCCCTCTTCTCATTTCTGGTATTTTCTCACTGTTCGTCTTCTTCTTTCCTCCATTTGGAGCTTCATTTTTCCATCTCAAGAAAGCAATCAAATTCTTCCCATCCTTCAGAAGTCGACAGGAAGAAAGAGGTGTTAGTCCAGGAAGTGTTTGCCCCTCAAAGTGGTCTGAGAATGCCTAGCTTGCAAATGGCTTCATTCTTGAAAACACTTGTGACACTCAAAGGGAGGCACCAAGAGGAAAGGATTGAAAACATTTGCACACTGATGGGAAGGACTGGAGGTCTGCCTTGGACTGTAGATGCTTCAGTGAAGGGCTGGGAGGCAACTTCCTAATAAACAAGGTGCATCAAGCACACACATTTATTTTCCTCCTCCCTCTAAATAATAGAAAGGATCAGGGGAAAGGGGCACAAACACACAGCTGTAAGGACAACAGGAGATAGGCAAAGACCACCTTAGAGACAGAGACGAAACTGCGGAAGATGGAAAGGAGATGAACAATGGAAAGTGACTAAGCCATCCAGACACAGCCTGAGCCGCAGAGGGGAATGTCTGAGTCAGACGCAAGCAGGTTCTCACCGCAGAACTCCAAACTACCTCAAGCACGAGCAACTCCAGAAACTGATGGAGAGGAGACTGAGGCATGGCACTAAAGCCAGAGGATTGATGGTGATCTGTCTGAGGAGCAGTCAGACTGCCCCCAGACCCTTCCGTCTCACTGTGTTCCACCCTGCAAGACAAGTTACTACCTGTCCTCCCCCAGAGCAAAGGCTCGAGCTCAACTCTTAGCAGCAATCCAGTGAGAGACCAGGGCGGATGCTAGCACATGAGGACCAGCTGAGAGCCGGAATGAAGGACCCACACAGAAAACTTGGGTTCAGTCAAAGTTGACATATTGGGTTTGAGACTCTCTTGCTCACTTCTCATCCTTGGTTCAGGAATTCTGGCATCTAAGCTTATTCTGGCATCTGTGTTTGACAGAATGTTGGCCATCCAAACTCCTGGATCCTGTAAAAATGTCACCTTACTCAGCAAAGGGACTTGCAGATGAGATTAAATTAAGGATCTTGAGATATGCGGTACTATTTTTGCAATTTGGAGTCAGGAATTAGTTCAAAACAAGTTTTTTAATGGAAGAGTAATTATTGTTCCTCCCCCTGCCCCTTTGTTATATTAGTCAAAGACATATATAACTATCAAAGCTTTGCCACTCAAAACATTACTGCATAACCAGCCCTGGTCAGAGGGCTCAGTTGGTTGTAGCATTGTGCTGTACACCAAAAAGGTTGGGGGTTCGATTCCGCGTTAGGGCACATACCTACGTTATAGGATAGATCCCGTCAGGGTGTGTTCAGGAGGCAACTGATAGATGTTCCTCGCTCACATCAATGTCTATCTCTCTCTCTCTCTTTCTCTCTATCTCCCTTTCTTCCTCCCTCTCTAAAATCAAAAAATATATCCTCAGGTGACAATTAAAAAAGAATTACCATATTTCCACATTACCATATTACCAAATTGAGTTAATGTAAACTGAGCCTAAAGCAACAAAATGTGACCTCTTAGTTAGCCCATGTGATCTTATTAAAGACCGGTCTTTTCCACCCACACATTCCTCCCCACAATTATCACCCCTTTTTCCATGTCCGTAAGTTCTCTCTTTTTAAAAAATTATTTTGTTATTGTTCAATTACAGTTGTCTGCATTTTCCCCCCACCATGCCCTCCACCCCAGCCAAACCCCCTCCCTCCCTTGCTTCCACCCTCCCCCTTGGTTTTGTCCAGGTGTCCTATATAGTAGTTCCTGAAAACCCTTCCCCCCCATTCCTGCCACCCCCCAAGTCCTCACCCACCACCCCTCCTCTCCACACATGTCAGCCTGCTCTCTCTGAGTCTGTCTCGGTTTTACTTGATAGTTAAGCTTGTTAATTAGATTCCACTTATGAGTGAAATCACATGCAAGAAGGTACAGGAATAAATGGTGAGGGAAAACAAGCAAACAAACAAAACAGTACTGCCATTTAGGAAAGACTACAGACACGAAAAAACTAAAAAAAATTGTACCTAATAAAATCTATAGTATACTGAAACAAATGTGATCAAGTCATATTTGACCCAGACTTAATATTTTTATTTATTAAAAATAGATTTCTACTAAATTATGCATCAAAGGAAATAAAAGCATTTTAAAAAAACTGGTGTTTATCTTTCTTTGAAATATGAAACTAGACCCTGGTGGGTGTGGCTCAGTGGATTGAGCACCGGCCTGCAAACCAAAGGGTCACTGGTTTAATTCCCAGTCAAGGCACAAGTGGGGGTTGGGGCCCACGTGACCAGTTGGGGGCGTGCGAGAGGCAACCAAAAACTAAAAATGAAAACAGCTCATAGATCTTATTATCATCATTTAAGAACGTGAGGTCCTGCATGTGCAAATCATGTAAATGGAATCCAATATATTTTTGATAATGTGTTTATTCTTTTCTTAAGGTTAAACCACAGCTTGAAGAAAAAACAAATGAGACTTATGAAGAATTTGAAGCTGTAGAATACAAAACTCAAGTGGTTGCTGGAATAAATTACTACATTAAGGTTAGACTTCAACATTCACTTTGGTACTAAGAGGCTGTATTTCTCACTTTATGTGATGCTCCCTGTCACCTCTACCATATAATTTCTTCCTTCACCTTGTCCTCAATCAAGATGCCCACCTAGCA